>JAHWFO010002669.1:170580-199963 GCA_023313115.1 Rhysida immarginata
TTATAATGTTAAACAATTGAATCAATAAAACTTTATAAATTACGCTTTCTCTATTTTACCCCCCCCCCCCCCCCCAATTCTTTAAGAAGACTACCTCTCCAGACGACCACTATTACGTGGAACCATTGCTGGTCGCCTTAAAGAGGTTTTCATCCTGTCGTCCATCTTTTATACTGTAAGGCCACTACTCACTTTGTTGATAAGAACAGTATTATGAACCCTCCTCTTTCTGATGTTAAAGAGGTTTCACTGTATATGTCATCTCTCCATACAGAATCAAATCCAGATCTCCATTCCGAATTAACATAAATATACAGTAGTAGCCATTCATAAGAAATAATTGGATGAATTTTTCTTTTAGCAGTCACGTTTTAAAGATTCATGTTGCCTGTAATTTTACAAATAATCTTCATTTAAATCTTTATGTAAATTTTTAGCAATTTTTTTTCTCCCCTTAAGGTGTTTATATCATATATTGACATCTTGGCCACTAAAGATGAAAGAGATAAGAAATTGTATGAACAATATTATTTTCATTGTAGCTGCAAACGATGTGGAGATAAACAATTAGTAAGTGAAATCTGGAAAATTAGAAATAGGATTGAAAAGTAATTTCTCATTTAAGATAGACAAGAGGGGTATTGATAAGTCTTTAGTTTTTTGAAGAAGCAAGGAGAAGGAGGTTTGGCATTTTTTTTTTTTTTTATTCAACATAATCTTCTCATCTTATGGGAAATCGCCCTGATCACCTCATATACAAACAAAACACAAAATGGGACTTGTAGAGGAAATCCTGTCTGTAAATTATAAATGAAAACAGGAAGGAAAATGGGCTAGTAGTCCTGAAGCAAATCTGCTTTACTTAAATTTATTAATTTGAACGCCAAGCTTTTATACAAGGGCAAATCAATAAGTCGGTTCCACGAATTTTTTTCACACCAATTTATTGGTCAAACAAGACAACATTAGGTATGCAGGAGTAGCAGTTCATTACTTATTTTTCTACATATTTACCACCAATGGCAACGCATTTTTCCCATCGTGACACCAACTCGGATATCCCAGCTGCATAAAACAACATCAGCTCCTGGTGTAACCACAACTGCACAGCCTGCTGCACTTCACGATCAGATGAGAAGTGCTGGCAAGCCAGTGCCTTCTTCACTGGATCAGAGACTGTACCAGACATGTATCTTGGATGGTTCATGATTTCCCAGCCGTACCTCGTGATTTTTTCCTTGACCGCCATGATGACGTGTGGCCTTGCGTTGTTGTGAAGGAGACGGATGTGGTGACTCTTGTCGCTTATCACGCAAGGCTTGGTGTAGCTTGGTAAGTGTGGCAATATAGGATATTGCATTGATTGTTCCATGCTGTGCGGTAGTGGTTACACCAGCAGCCGACAATGTTTTATGCAGCTGGCATATCCAAAATGTCGTCTTGTTTGACCAATAAATTGCTGTGAAAAAAAATTCGTGGAACCGACTTATTAATTTGCCTCATATTCTAATAATATTTGTTTTCTTGACTCTCATGTTCCATCATGAAAATTCTCTCCTGAATTACATTGCTGAACACATTTGGGACTGGAGGAAAATGCAATATTTTTATCTTTCATCCATCCCTGTATCTATTAAATCAGTAAAAAATATAGAAATTGATAAACTGAACATCACAGTTCAATAATATAATAATTTTGATGTTGAAAAGGGAAGGAAAAAAATTCGCGAGCTGGACTCGAACCAGGGACCATGCCTATCGTTGGAGTGGTCTAACCCGTTGAGCTACCGCAAACACTGAACAGGTCTGCTGTTACAAAGCATCTATAAGGATTTCAATAAAGTCACTACATAGGCCAAATGGCAGAACATCCTCAGATTCGAAAATCGGGAATCCTCCTTGCCCTGAAACCATCAAACACGTAGATGAAAGTTAATAATAAAAAAGAATACCATTTGGGCTATCTAATGACTTTATTGAAGTCCATATAGATGCTTCTTAATAGCAGGGCTGTTCAGTGTCTGTGGTAGCTCAATTGGTTAGAGTGGTGCCAGTGATAGGCATGTTTCGTTGTTTGAGTCCAGGTAGCAAATTTTTCCTTCCCTTTTCAAAACCAAAATCATTATATTATTGAAGTGTGATCTTCAGTTTGTCAATTTCTATGTTATTATTAATTTTCATCTACGTAATTGATGGTTCCAGGGCAAGGAGGATTCCCGACTTTCGAATCGGATCCTGCTCTGCCATTTGGACTATCCAGTGACTTCATTGAAATCCATATAGATGCTTCATAAGAGCAGGGCTGTTCAGTGTGTGTGGTAGCTCAATTGGTTAGAGCAGTACCAGCGATAGGCATGGTCCCTTATTCTGGTCCAAGTCACGGAATTTTTCCTTCCCTTTCAACACCAAAATTACTGAATCAGTTCTGTTCTTAAAGTATATTTTGCATAAAATTTGTGATATGCACTATGCATACTGTATTCTTACATGTACATTTGGGGATTGCAAAAAATTTTCTTAGATGAATAAGTCACAAATGTAAAATATTCATAAATCACAGTTGAACATTAAAGCACTATCTCGTGGTGGAAGAAGTCTACCCGCATAGGAATAGAAATCAAGTCTTCATACCGGGTGATTCAGTCAATTTCTAACCATTTCACTCGAATGACGTGCATTAGGGGATAAACAATTGAAAGAATATGAGCGCCATATCAAATTTCTAAATAGTTGGAGTTTGTATTGTTGCAACGGCGCTGCATGAAAATCGTATTGTTGAAAAATGGCGCCCGCTTTATCAACAGAGCAGAAATACAAGGTTGTCGAATGGTATTTCAAGACAAAATCACCTGTAACCTTGCAAAGAAAGTTCCGGAAGGAGTATAAGTGTCGAGACGCACCAGGCAGGCAAGCAATCGTGAATTTTGTCAAGCAATTTCGTGCCACTGGATGTGTTAAAGACAAGAAAAAAGGCAGGAGCGAAGCTCGTGTTCGAACTGCCGAAGTTGTCGAAAATGTTTGCACAAGGTTGGTCGATTCCCCTACCAAAAAATCTGTTCGCCGCCTATCCATTGAAGAAGGGCTGTCGTATACCACAACGTGGCGAATTTTGAGAAAGGATTTACACCTTTTCCCGTATAAGATCCATGTTTATCAGGAGTTAACAGACACTGGAAGACGGAAGCGACAACAATTTGCGATGGAGTTTGGAGCAGAAATGGAAGGCAATCAGGACATTGTGGACAACCTGTGGGTGTCAGATGAGGCCTTCTTCCATCTGTCAGTGACATTAATAAACACAACGTTCGTTTTTGGGGTTCCCAGCACCCTCATGAGATCCATAAGTCACCTCTTCATCCACAAAAGGTTATGGCTTGGTGCGCGATTTCCAAAAGAGGCATCATTGGTCTGTTCTTTTTTGAGGGCACCGTAACGTTACAGGCTTACCTTAACATGTTGGAAACCTTCTTCATCTCCGAGCTGCGAAGGAGGCGTATACCGCTTCGACATCAATGGTTTCAACAGGATGGGGCTAGGCCTCACACGACTAATGAAGTGCTAGACTTTCTCAATCAGAAATTCGGAAATCATGTCATTTCAAACAGTTTTCCAGATCGATTCGAGGGTGGCTTTCTTTGGCCCCCTACGAGTCCTGACCTAAACCCATGTGATTTTTATCTCTGGGGGTTCCTTAAAGAAAGTGTGTTCACTACAGCACCAAGAACCCTAGACCAGCTGCGACAAAGCATCGTCGACTGCTGCACCCTTGTGGATGTAGAAATCCTGGATAGAGTTATGAACAACTTCACCATTCGGCTGCGAGCAGTTCAAAACGTTCGTGGTGGCCACATTGAGCATATCATCAAGACTTTTCCACGGGAATAAAAACTCCGAACTGCCTAAAATATCATAGTGAAATGCTAAGTTTGTAAACATTAATGGATCAATAAATCATAATACTGAAATGGTCAGAAATTGACTGAATCACCCTGTATTACTCTCATGAATGTTTGGTATATTTGCAGGAAATATTTATAGAATTTTATTTATGATTTTATATCTCTAGATAATGCCTTTGCATGATTTTTACCATTACATTTTTTTTAATTTAATTTATTTATTTATTTATTTATTTTTTGTTTAGGAATATGAAATGCAAAGTTTACGCTGTCCAAACGAAGACTGCAACAGTTCCTTTATAATTTCAGAAAGTAAGAGATAATAAATATGACTTTCTAGAAAGTCATTAATAATACATTCATCACCTAACTTAATTTTTATAGAAGATGTGAATGATAATTGTACTGCTTGTGGGCAGAAAATTGACGTTTTGAAAGGGAAAAATGCTCTTGAAGTTCTGAGCTCTGTTAATAGCCCATTGGAAATATTGAACGATCTAAAAAAGGCAGGCAATATCCTTTCGATGTATGTTTCTATAAGTTCAGTAATAAAGTAATATGGTAGTAAGTTTATACAGTTAGTTATATATGATATACATGAAGCTGTTACATTTTCTTTAACTTCATACATTTCCATAAATTACTTGAAAAAGCCCAAACATTTTTAAGTACTTATCGTATTTTACACAATTTAAATATATATTATATTCGAGGATTGGATCTAGCATTTGACGCTTGCATCACATTGCAGCGATGGGAAGATGCAATTAAATATGGAATCCTGACATTAAATGGCTACAGGCAAGATAATTCATTTAATAGAGCAAAACTGAATTTGTATTTATATACTGTTAATCATCCCCATTAAGTGAATAAATTTTATCTTTTTAATAGAAAATATTATGGCGCTTACCATCCAAATTTAGGAATACAGTTAATGAAAATTGGGAAGCTTTTCCAGTGCTTGGATGAGTTTGAAAGTGCACTGGACTATCTTTCTGAGGTATGATTTCAAGAAGAAATGAAAAGTCACAGCTGTAAAATTCTTTTAAAGAAAAATATAAGTCACAATGACCAACAAATATTCATTAAAATACAGGGGGTTTCTAAATTATCTCCCGTATAATAGATGTTTATTACTCAAAAACTATTACAGATACAGCATGGTTCTTTTTATTCACAAAGAAAAACTCAAAAGGTTTCTTAGCATGCCTTAATAAATTTCAATATGCCGCCCCCCATTTATGGTGTGAAGGACGTCAAAGTGAAACTCGATTTCCTCCCTTGTTCGGGCTAGCATTTCGGAGGAATTTCGGCGATTGTTTCAATTATTCTGTTCTTGAGAGTTTCAATATCATCAAAGTTGGTCTTGTACACTCTGTCTTTTACATATCCCCAGAAGAAAAAACCCAGAGGGTTTGCATTGGGGAGCTAGGGGGCCAAGGGATTGGCCCGTTTCTTCCAATCCATCGTCCTGGAAAGTTCGTATGAAGGCACTGCCTAACTTGCAGGCCCCAGTGGGGAGGTGCTCCATCTTGTTGGTAGACTTATGTTGGGCTACAGTTCTTCCACCTGTGGCATCAGGTAGTTCTCCAGCAAATCTAGGTAGGTTGCAGTGGTAATGGTGTCTTCAGCAAAAAAGAAAGGTCCGATTACTCGATCATGCATTAAACCCTACCAAACATTAACCTTTGGGCTGCCGTGTAAAAGCTCCCTTAGAACATGGGTGTTTTGTGAGCCCCAAATGCGGCAGTTGTGCCTGTTTACTGATCCGGAAGTATGGAATGTTGCCTCATCAGAAAACAAAATGTCCTCAAGGAAGGTGAGATCATTGTCGATTTGTTGGAGCATATCTTCAGCAAACTTCTTGTGCTTCGGTCGGTCATTTGGCTTCAGTTCATGCATCATCTGGATTTTGTAGGTTGTAAGAGGAAGTCGGTGCTTCACTATTTTATGTACGGATGTCATTGGCATATTCAGTTGGCGAGTCACTTGGCGAAGTGATTTACGGGGACTACGATCGAATGCCTCCCTGACCTTTTCTACTCTCTGTGGTGTTGCTGAAGGTCTACCAGCACCCTTTTTGTGTAACAGGCTGCCTGTGTTTAAAAATTTTTCATGCCATTGCTTAATTGACTTATGATTTGGAGGATTCTTTTTAAACTTTGTTTTGAACATTTTCTGAACTGTAATCATTCCGCAAGCCATAACACGCAATCATTCTTGAACACTCGCCATTGTTTACTGCGTCTTACGAAAAATGGAACAACATCCTAACAATGGTTCCACGTGCCAACCACGTGTCTCATTATCAACACACACAAGGCTAAGAAACTTCTTGAGTTTTTCTTTGTGAATAAAAAGAATCACATTAAAATCTGAAATAGTTTTTGAGTAATAAACATGTGTAATACGGAAGATAATTAGAAACACCCTGTATAAATATTAGGGAGGAGACTACCAAATAAGTACTGCTGAAAAGATGATGAAAATCTTGGATCAAGGCTGGATGCCTCTTAAAGAGAAATTTTTATAGTTCTTTTAAGGAGACATTTTTAAGAATTTCTATTTTTTGATATAGATGTTTTTTAAAAAAAGATATTTTTAGTAGATTTATTTAAACATTTATTTTTTGATACAATCTTATTATTAATGGAGAAAATAACTTACTTTTGATTTAAATCTTATGGGAGCTTTTGTAAAATCTTTTATAAATTTTTAGGGGATTTTTTTTATAATTTTTGTAAATTCCAGTCTTCTAGAGTAGGCTTTGCGCAGGTTGAATGAATATAGCAAAGCAAGGTTATATAGAATAAATAAATTAAGGGCTTTTTTTTTTTTTTGCCAAATTCGGCTAATTGTACAGGGTATATTTATTGAAAATGAAAAACGCGAATGCATTCTCAATAAATACACTTAAAAAGCTAATATGCAAGATGTGGTTTTTTTTTTTTCAATTGTTTTGCAGCAAAAAGATATGGAAATCCATTGCAAAGTAGTTAAAAGTCCTTCCTGGACTATATTGATGCCTTCAGTTTTGTGAACATACACAACACAGATTGACTTTTTGATTAATTTAAATTGCTAGATGGTTTTAATTCATACATTAATATAGTTCCAATGTACCATTGTGTAAGATTACTTTTCATCTTATGAGCAATTGAACATTCGTGCGTCGACAAAGCGATCTCGAGCGCCAACTATGCTTAAAAGATACAGAGTAACGGTGTATTCATTCTCGACGAATCGATTGTTTACAACATCAATTATCTTGATATTCTTTACGGTCACTGTTTTAGCCCGTGAATTTGACTTGGAGAGGTCCACAAAAAACCCTGAAAAGTTGGTACAGCAAAGCTAAGACCTTGATGGTCATATTTCTGACAACAGAATTTTTTATATTGATAATCCAATACATCCATCCAGGGTCAGTTTGGCTAGAGGCCGACGAGTTGGGTCCCTGGACGAACCTGGATTGGCGGCTGCTGTATGATGGCCCGAGGGAGGATGGTGAATCACGGATGGTCGCCCATCCAGTGACTAGCCGTGCCTGATGTTGCTTAACTACACAGAAGTTGTCAGTGAAAGCCCACCAGGCCACGGCCTCCCCCAATTTGAAAAAGTTAACCAGTTTTCAAGTTATCATGCAGATGGCCAGATAAAAGACAGACCAAGCGTACATTCTTATAAGACACTTATTGCTAAAGCTCCTAATAAAGAGATAGACTGGGCTTGTGAAATAAAAAATCCGAATACAGTAAATGCTTTTAGTAGCTTAGTGTTCTCTGCAACTGGCTATTTGTTTAGGAATTTCATCTTCTCACAAATAATTATTTTGTGGCAATACCCAATTTTTCCATTAATTCATTTTCTTTCCCAACTAAATGCCATGGAAAAGTAAAAAGTCAAAAGTGATTTTACATATACAAAGCTTTTGGATATATTAAAACATTTCAAAAAGCACAATTCTATCGCTCGAGTACAACAGGACAAATATATCAATTATAACTATAGTTTAACTTACTTTTCCATGTCGACACCAGAACTGATCAAACTTATTCATTCTAATCTTTTATGGCTTTGTTCAAACTCTTAACAAATATAATTTTTATTTCTATGCTAAATTAAGTGTACGTTTTTCTTTCACAGGCAAAGGAAATTATTGGAGTCAGCCATACGAAACAACATCCTCTCTATCATTCTTTGTTAGAAATGGTGCAAGAATCAGAGATGTGCAAATTATACAAAGAAACCCACAATTTAAACAAGTGCTAATTAATGGGAATTATGAGGCCTAAAAAGATTTAATATTAAAACAAAACAAAACAAAACTACATCTGAGGAAAATCTTTATTAAAAAAAAATCGAGTGCTCATGCCTCAATTGTAAATCTTACCTTCAAATATGTAAATAAATTTTTCAAAAATTACAATAAACTTCAATTCAGTTTTGCCACTCAAAACTCTTGTAATCTTAATTCAATTACTGAAACTTCTACATTAGAAAAACTGACAATCTCCATCCCGCAAATTAAATAGGAACGCAATTGAACAACTAATTTTCTTGTTGTATACATTAGCTTTTCAGATCCAACATATACCTTAATCTTCCAAGCCAATTGGTAAGAATATTAAGGAATTCAAATTAAAACAAGTTTTAATTGCAGAATAAAGAATTTTGACCTGACAAGAGTGTACATTTTCAAAATGAAAATTTAATTAAGGGAATTTAGGTTACTAAAAGAAAGTACCATTTATCTTTTTGAAAGATAGTTTATTACAAAAATTTAAAAATTTCACAATAAATTAATGTCCCATCTTTGTCTCATTGAACTCTATGAAAGTTTTGTTGCGCATTTGATGAGGTCACTGCAAACCATTTTGTAAGATGGGAAGTGCAACAATGTAAACAAATTAGTCCAACTTTGAATAAATTATGAAATGGAATGAATAATGAAACTATTTGACAACTGATCAGACAAAACTACAGCATACAGAAAGTTCCACACACTGAAATTTCCTCCTTGGCAGAACAATTATACATCCCTTTTGCATGAATTCATCTAACGCACTGTAGTCCTAAATAGTCACTTAAATTTGTTTTATAGTTCGTCTCTCGAATCATCCTCATCCATTGGTTGTTCACCACCAGCACCGCCAGCTCCTTGATAAAGTTTCGCTATGATTGGTTGAACTATATCTTCCATTTCTTTCTTTTGCTTTTTAAATTCTTCAGTGTCTGCTTCTTGATTGGTTTCTAGCCATTTAATTTTCTCGTCTATGACACTTTCGATTTTCTCTTTATCATCGGAATTAAGCTTACCACCCAATTTATCTTTCTCATTAATCTGATTTTTCAGAGAATATGCATACGATTCTAATTCATTACGAGCTTCTACTCTGTCTTTAAGCTTTCTGTCCTCATCAGCGAATTTTTCAGCATCATTAATCATTCTTTCGATGTCTTCAGGTGTTAACCTGTTCTGATCGTTGGTGATAGTGATTTTCTCTTTGTTGCCAGTTCCTTTATCTTCCGCAGAAACCCTCAAAATTCCATTGACATCAATTTCAAAAGTAACTTCGATTTGTGGGACTCCACGAGGTGCTGGTGGAATGCCAGTCAAATCAAATTTGCCAAGCAAATGGTTATCTTTGGTCATTGGCCTTTCACCTTCATATACCTGCATAAAATAAACAAAACATGTTAAAGTCTAGATAATGGAATTTACAGGTTTGTATAATTTAAATCCTTATTTTATAAAAATATTGTTAGTTTGCTACTGATGGTTAAATAAAATTTAATAGGCAGAGAAATTACACATTAAAATATAGTTAAAGAGATGTCCTTGCAATACTTCTAAGGATTTTATGCTAACTTATAGAGTTTAAGAAATGTTTGTGCTATAATTTTCTTGGCAGCATGGAAATTTTTTGTGGCAACAATGGTTATGTCCTGTACTATGTGCTGCACAAGCAGGTCAACTCGAATGCTAAGTCTTTTATACTACTGTAAAACAACAATGAGTGCAAAACATGCAAAACTGTTCAAAAGCAGTGTTCTTGTGCTTGCATGCAACTGCACAAAGGAATCTGCAAATAACTATGCAGGAAGGACAGGAAAAACTGACAAATGCACCAAGTTCTCCCTGGAGACAATAAGAAATCTTTGCTGGGGAAAATCTCTCCTATATGAAAATCACATGAAGAAACTGCTCCAATGGGCATAGGAAAATGCAGATTGTGATTGGGAAAAATTTGTAAGAGCTTCACTTTGGTCACATGAATCCCCATGTCAAGCATGGTCATTCTCATAGGGTGCTTAACAATACAGTGTGAAGGTCCATGTCTGAGATTGCTTCTCAATGGATTTGGAAATTCACATCTTTACTGGAAACCTGAATGCTCAAAGAATGACCCAAATCTATAAAAGTCTAACTATCTGGTTCAAAGGTTGTACGGAAGGAAAAATGCAAACTGGGACAATGACCTGAAACATCATAGTAGGCTGTGCACAACATGCCATTGCACAGCAAGATTGGCCATCTGTTATCTGATGCCAATCCCATAGAAAACACATGGGCTTACATGAAGCACAAGCTTTGCAGGAAACTCATCCAAGCTTGAACCAGCAGACTTGACAAATTTATGACAATTTGAAAGTCTTTACCTTTAGAGCAGAGGTGGGCAAACTTTTTTTATTTAAGATTTTTTAATATAAAGTACACTTTCCATAAAAATAAATTTCAAATTATCCTACAGGGCGTTTCTAATATTATCTACCCTATTATACATGTTTATTACTCAAAAACTATTACAGATTTTAACGAGATTTTTTTTTTTTTTTAATTGACAAAGTAAAACTAAAAAAATTTCTTAGCCTGCCTTAATAAATTTCAATGTGCCCCCATTTATGGCGTGGAAGGACGTCAAAGCAAAACTCAATTTCCTCCCATGTTCGGGCTAGCATTTCGGGGGCGATTTCAGCGATTGTTTCAATTCTTCTGTTCTTGAGAGTTTCAATGTCATCAACATTGGTCTTGTACACAGTCTTTCACATATCTCCAGAAGAAAATATCCATTATGTTCGCATTGGGTGAGCGAGGGGGCTAAGGTATTGGCCCATCCCTTGCAATCCATCGTCCTAGAAAGTTCCAATCAAGTCACTGCCTAACTTGCAGGCCCCAGTGAAGAGGTGCTCCATCTTGTTGGTATACTATGTTGGGCTGCAGTTCTTCCACCTGTGGAATCTGATAGTTCTCCAGCATATCTAGGCAAATTGCAGCAGTAATGGTGTCTTCAGCAAAAAAGAAAGGTCTGATTACTCGATCATGCATTAAACCACACCAAAATGCTAGCCTAAACATAGGAGGAAATAGTTTCGCTTTGACGTCCTTCATGCCATAAATGGGGGCACATTGAAATTTATTAAGGCATGCTATAAAAATCTGAGTTTGTGGAAAAAAAAAAATGTTAAAACCTGTAATAGTTTTTGAGCAATAAACATGTATAATAAGAGAATTTAGAAACACCTCTTGCACATATTTCTAAATCTCGCAGCTTGCTACTGAATTCCATACGGCCCGTGAGTTAGGATAGGACTAGGATAATTTGAAATTTTCATGGAAACTGTACTTTATATTAAAAATCTTTAATAAAAAAGTTTGCTGTCAGCTCAGCAGAAAGCATGCCCTGGAGATGTCAAGCCATTATTAACAAAGACTGATTGGACCACTTAACATGCAAGTGCCATTTTACATATGTAGTTTTATTTGGAGTCGATTTTCTCATTTTCCCCAAAATAAATATTTTTAAAGTTATAGTGCACATACTTTTCTTAGAATGTAATTTTTATAAAATGAAATTGAGGAAAATGTGAAATACAGCTATTTAACATTTCTGGAACAGTGCAAGTCTTGCATTCTAAAATCTACATTTTGAGTCTGCAGACAACTGTAAATTTTCCCCCGTCAGCAGCTGCAAGAAGCACTCTAATGCAACTCTAAAGACAACCTTATGCTTGCTCTCTAACAATTCCAATAAAAAAACCCACTCTTTCACCATAATCTTCCCTAATCTCCATTCTCAGCTGGGGGTATTCTGGAATTACTCCTAGGGCATTTACAATTATTCATTTAATAGCAACATGATGTATTGATTTATCTTTTGGAAGTCGCTGTACAGGTAATTTATAAGTCACATGCAACTTTTTCCTATTTATCAAATATCGCGTTCAGCATAACAGTTAGGCTAAGTCATTATCAGAAGTTTGGAACTTGACGCGTGCACTGGTTGGCCTCGTATTCCACTAAATTTAGTGGATTTTAACCTAAAATTATACAATTCAGCTGTTTTTTTTTTGCTCGGTTTTAGCAGGGGTAAATTTTTTGAGTTGGCAAAACTGTGGCTAAAAAAAGTATAAAATTCGCTTAAAAGTGGAATAAAAATGTAATTCCAGATCTATCCCTGCAGTACTGTATTTAAACAATTATAAAATGCTAAAAGTACCTTAGAACATGCTTTTTCTCAAATTTGTAAAAAATAAGATTTGGGGACCCAAGATCTAACTGCCACCCCCTCCCCAAGCCTCCCACTGATACTTCCACCCCTTTATTAGTCACTAAAAGGCTAAAATAATTCCCTCAAATTCAAATGCAATGAATGCTTAAGTCACTGCTGTGGCACACAGGTGCTTCAATCAATTTAACCACAAAGTCCAACTTTTTCCTGTTACCACAGACCTTTTTAACATTCATAGTAGAAGCTATAACAGTATAAAGCTATAAAGCTTTTCCTGTTAGTAAGAAAAATTGCTTTTTCATGTTATTAGTCATAACGGTCATAATTTTTTTTTTTTATTTATTTTTTTTTATTAAAATGAAAAACTTAAATGAGCAAATGATTCCTCCCCAACACAAAAAAAAAAATTCTACATAAGCTTACCTGAATTGTAACAGTGTGTTGATTATCTGATGCTGTTGAAAAGATTTGAGATTTTTTCGTTGGTATAACGGTATTTCTAGGAATCAATTTTGTCATCACACCACCAACAGTTTCAATACCCATGGTGAGTGGATTAACATCAAGCAATACCAAATCCCCTGAAAGCAAAATATTTAAGTTTTAATATACAAAGTACAGAGAAAATTTAAATTATATTTGTATGTAAAGTAGCGATTACCTGTGTCTTCTTCACCACCTAAGACACCTGCTTGGACAGCAGCTCCGTAGGCTACAGCTTCGTCAGGATTGATTCCTCGAGATGGTTCTTTGCCATTGAAAAACTCCTTGACTAACTGTTGGATCTTTGGGATACGGGTCGAACCTCCTACTAAAACAATTTCATCAATATCTTTCTTCTGGAGATCTGCATCTTCAAGGACCTTTTGAACTGGTTTCATTGTTGAGCGGAACAAGTCCTAGATAAGCAAAAAAGCAAAACTTTGTAAATATTTATCAAGCTTGAAACAAAAAAAGGATCAACTCAAACATTCTTTACCATGTTCAGCTCTTCAAACTTTGCTCTTGTAAGGGTTTCAGAGAAGTCATCGCCTTCATAGAAGGATTCGATTTCAATTCTGACCTGGTGATTGGAACTCAAGGCTCGTTTAGCTTTTTCAACTTCTCGTCTGAGTTTCTGAACTGCTCTGTTATCACTTCTGATGTCTTTGCCCTTCTTTTTCTTGTATAACTTTATGAAGTGTTCCATTACTCTTTGATCAAAGTCTTCTCCTCCTAAATGCACATACAGTTTAAGTATTAAGATCAAATGTTTTAAAATAAACATTTAAAAAGCATAGACATTAATAAAACTAAGTAGGCATCAATAGTAATTACCCAAGTGAGTATCTCCATTTGTAGCAACTACTTCAAATACACCATTGTCAATGGTTAGTAAGGATACATCAAAAGTACCACCTCCTAAGTCAAAGACCAGGATGTTTTTCTCTCCATCTTTCTTGTCTAGACCATATGCAATAGCTGCTGCAGTACTATTGAAATAGTTGGAAAATTTAAATGTTAGAAATTTAATTATAGCAAAAAAAGTTTTGATGAAAATGCAAATAGACATTCCCCAACTTTTTCCCAGATCATACAATAATAGAACAAAGTACACAGGTTTGAGAAAAGTGACATTTAATATCTTCTTGGACTTGAAATTGTCAGTCAGTCTACTGGGCACACTTTCTAGAACGTACCAAAAAACAGCTTCTAGTTTATGGATCCATTTTTGCTGCAAAAACCTAGCTATGCAAAAACGGGGCTAGCTGGCCTTCACTCGATGCTCCAACTCATCCCAAAAATGTTCAATTAAGTTAAGGTCACAACTGTCCGGACCATGAAAGGCAACAGGCCTTCATGTCTGGCCACCACTGCCTGACTGAAGTCAAAACATGACATGGTCTTTACTTGTCCTGAAAGAAAATCCTCATTGCCAAGAACTTCCCTGTGTAGAAGCTCCCGATTGTTCAAAAGAACAAAATCATAGCCAGACCTACATTACTCTACGGTAGCGAAACTTGGACACTGATAAAATTGGATGAAAAAAGAATCAAGAACATGGAAATGAAATTTTTAAGACACAAGGTGGCTACAGACTCAGATAAGCAAAAGTTCAAAAATCAGCAAAGAACTTAAAATCGATTTAGTTGTAGATAGAATCTACAATTAAAAGAATAACTCAATCACATTCAGAAGTTGGAATTTGCAAGACTACCAAAGAAAATCTTAGTTTGCTCGAATTTTGGGAAGAGATGGCATGAGACCCGAACAGGCCCCAAGGCCTAAACCCCTGAAGGATGTTAAACAAGCCAAGTTACAACAACACTTGAGGTGCCATTTTATTAGGTACAACTCACAAAATATGCAAAGTGAGAGACTTCCAGAATGGAATGGTGGTAGGTGCAAGACTGACTGGAATGAGCATTTCAGAAACTGCGACTCTCCTGAACTTTTCACAAACCACTTTCCAAGTTTATCGAGTGGGTCAAGGAACAAAAAACATGTAGCTATTGCAACTCCTGTGGACGAAAAACCCTTGCTGATGAAAGGCCAGAGGAAATGTCAAGACATGTGCACGAAAAAGAAAGGCAACAATTGCACAAATTACTGCTCATTACAATTCAGGTAACCAGAACACCATCAGAACTGACAAATAGTCGCACCTTAGCTCGATTGGGTTACCAAAGCCAAAGGCCATCTCTGGTACCAAAGCTGTTGGAAGAACAAGAAAGCATGCCTCCTGTGGACAACAAGGATTGGACCATTAAGGATTGAAAAATTGTTTCCTAGTCATCAACCATGTTGATGGAATGCTTAGAGTATGGCAAAACCAACATGAAGCCATGGATCAATCTCTGGTGCAGACTTTGAAAGGTGGTGGACGCAGAGCAATTGTGTGGGGAACGTTTTCTTGGCATGAATAGGGTCCTCTAATATCTGTAGACTATCGTTTGAATGCCAGCATGCATGAACATCGTTGCAAATCAAGTTCACCTGTTCATGCTCAGTTTTTATCCACAAACAGGTTGTTTTTTCCAGCAGGTTAATGTACCAGCACACTGAGGCAGAATCGCTGTAAATTGGTTCCAGGAAGTTCTCCTTGATGGCAAGACCAGCTCTGTCCCCAGATCTCAACCTCATTGAGCATCTTTGGGATGACCTGGAAAGGACCGTTCGCTCTTTGCCTACTCCTCCATTGAATCTCCAGGAATTGCATGAAGTTCTCATCTCTGCATCTTGTTGAATCCATGCCCAAACAAATAATGGAAATTTTAAGTGCTAATAGAGGTTCAACATGCTAATAGACAGATGTATCTAATAAAGTGGCAGCTGTGTATAAAATCACATCAGCTGTTGATGCAAGAGCATAGGTTCCAACACGCAACAGATTTCACGTAAATTAGGAGGAATCTTTTCCATTATTGTGGGGTTGTGTGCAATGACCAATCCAAATTAAATTGTGGTTCAAATTTAATGGTGTATCAGCTTCAATTAGTAAATAAATTGCTCTTAGAAGTTAATTCATGCAGGGAAAATTTCACAGTGTAACAGGCCAGCTACAATTTTCCATCATTGGGCATTGTCCATATGGCTGTCCTAAGTTTTCCCTAATTTTTTTTAAACTCATAATTATGATCAGAAATCAATATGTTTTGAAGTGATATGACAGAATTAACAGTGCTATTGTTCATGGAAGTAAGGGAACATCTACATGCAATTTTACTAAAGTTTTATATTCCTTACGGTTCATTGATGATTCTCATAACATTCAATCCAGCAATAGTTCCTGCATCTTTTGTGGCTTGTCGTTGAGCATCGTTGAAATAAGCTGGAACAGTGACAACAGCATGAGTGACTTTTTTGCCCAAATAGGCTTCGGCAATTTCTTTCATTTTGGTCAAAACCATAGCAGATATTTCTTCTGGAGCAAAGTCTTTAGTTCCTTGCGAGGTCTTAACTTCGATGTGTGGTTTGCTGTTCTTTTCTTTCACCTGAAGGGAGAAAAAAAAAAAAAAAGTTTAGATCAAAATTTGGTTTCCACCAATTTCATCTTATGGGACAACAGGCACCAATTTTATCTTACCTTGAAGGGGAAATATTTAATGTCATGTTGCACTGACGGATCACTCCATTCTCGACCGATCAATCGCTTGGCATCGAATACGGTATTTTCGGGATTTGTAGTCAATTGATTCTTAGCAGCGTCCCCAATAAGTCGCTCGCCCTCCGGCGTAAAGGCCACGTAGGATGGAGTAATACGGTTACCTTGATCGTTAGCGATAATTTCCACTCGACCATTTTTGAAAACGCCAACGCTTTGATGGGAAAAAAAATTAAGAATTTTTTTTACAATCTTGGAACTTAATGTTAAATATGAAAAGCGAACAGTAGCGAATGCTCACCAAGAATAAGTCGTTCCTAAATCGATTCCTATCACAGTTCCAAAATTTTCTTTCTTATCGTCGTCACTTTTTTTGGTTTTAATAGAATCCGGACACAGTAAAACTATTACTGCGAGTACAAAGAACCTCGATAACATTTTGAATTCGTCAGAACAGAACTATCTGAAAGTAATAGTAGAAGCAGAAATTCAATATTGTTCGATGTAGCTCTATCTCGAATACGTTTAGTTTGAATCCTATAAAACACTACGCCTTTTTGTTTTTTAATATCCCACATAACATGGAAATGACTTATAATTTCAAAATCATTTCCAAATTAACTTAGAAACTATATCTTTATACGTTATAAAATAAATCTTCTAAGACCAAGTCGTCGTTATCCGTTACCGGTCGTGAAAAGAACAAATCGAGTCAAATACTCACCAGAAAATAAGTAATTATTTTATCCTATTTTAAACAGCTGTTCCGCTGTAATTATTTCAAACAACCGGCAAAATTCTCAAAATTTATAAGCTATAAACCGTCAGTTAACTTCAACGTGTGGAAAGAAAATATCTATTCGATACGTCTAATAGTCTATTTCTAGCTGTTCAGCGACGGACCGGCAGTCGTGGCTCTTTCTCATTGGTCGGCACTCGCACGTAAGCCTGTGTTGTCTCTTCTGAGTTGGCTGTTCTGCGTCGACGTCACAGCAACATACACGTGGATTTTTCTAGTCTATTCCATCACGATGTCGTCGGCGAAAGCTGATATTGCGTGATCTAGAGTGGATACAGAATTTTAGATTTTCTATTAGATATTTTTTCTTTGATTTTTAGTGTACAATAGAGACCATAATTTTTAGCTTTAGTTGCCATACGAGTAATCTGCCAATGATATCAAGCTCTCGACGTACTGTGACTAAGCAGGAAGTGGACTAACAATCTAGAAAATATTCGTGAAGTGTGAAGAACGCATGGCTACATACATGTAGCACTTCTGAAATTTAGTTTAGTTGAAATAGAAGACATTGTAATGTTAATTAACGACCATTTTATTTATCCCTGAAATTTATAAGATTTTCATTCTCTCCCTTCATCTTTTATGAACTTTTACTGAATTATTACTCTGACCTAAAAGATCAAGAGATTAAAATCGGGAAACCATAGAAAAGTGATTCATATTAAACTATTGCGATTCTTTTCTTTAAAAATATCCATTATCAATATCCGTTGTATAATTACGAATACAGCAGTTTTTAAAAATTGCGAATAGTGTTCTATCTCTGACCAGAAATAAATGGCCGATTTGAGATTTTATTAATTTTGAAGAAAATTTTAACTGTGACTGAATCTTGTCACAAATTGGACTCTTTATTTTTGGACAGAGAAATGTTAACAAAACATTGAGAAACTGGAAAGGACTGTGGATAACGACAAGAGGTTGTTATCAGTTGGTCTTAACAAAACATTGATGCCCGTAACTGTAAACTTGATAATAGTAACACTTTTATTGTGAGAATTGTTTCTAAGAAGCTCTTTTTATGACATGTAATGAGTTAACGAAAAGCCGTCAGTTTATATAGATAAATCTTATCGAAACTTTTTTTTTTTTTTTTTAATAATTTCATTCCTTTGTTCATTGTACAGATAAGAGCAACGCATTTCTCATTTCCCTACCTGTATATTAATACTTTCAAAAATATTGTACACTTCAAAATTATCTTGTCATGTATACATGACTAGCCGAAATAATGGTAATAGCCCGTGTTAACCGTGTATGATGCTAACGAGCTATTAGTAACTGTATTTTTTTCGAACTACTCTATTTTTCATTGTAGTATGTATTTACACAAACCTCCAGTTAAGCGTGTCGAGAGCCATGGGCGTTAGCCAGGATTTATGATGGGGGGAGGGGGCAAGACCCGCTTAGGAAGGACAATTCAAATAAATATGTGGGGAAAATTGTTTAAAAGTGCACCAAATATCAGCAAGGTGGAACTCATGGCCGTACCGTGTAGCCCCCCCCCCCCAAATTGAACATCATGTCAACTAATTCTGTTATTGGGGCGACCCCCCTCCCACAAGCAGGATTTGGCCAACCCCCCTCAGCCTCCGAAAAAAAATTCTGGGTACGGCCCTGGGGGAGCTTCGTGAAGTCATGGCCTATATCCATGGCCTATCTGCAATCATGAAGTCATTCAACCCAAGTGAAGGCATTGCGGAGAAAACCGACGCGATGAGTACAAATCCCGGACTACAGTGAAAATTGCTGAGTGGAAATAAAGTATGTGATGTCATCCGATGAGTCGTCCCTTATACTATTTTCCACCATTGATTTTATGTGTGGAGCATGCATAATTTCAACAATGAAGCATCATGATTTGGTCAGCCATATCGCGGTATACAGGATGTTTCAAAAATATGAGGGTCATTTCATAAATAATGTACACAAATTTTCTTGTTTAGGTTAGGATGATGCAATAAACAAGAAAATTACGTCAGTTCCTGTTGAATACTTGCAGAAGATGTACGTGTTTTGTTGAATGCATAGCGAACTTTTGTTCTGACATAACGACGGCAAGACATGGAGTCCCCAAGTGCCTCGGATACTGTGACAGTTGTAGATCAAAGATCGTACATTAAGATCGAAACGTTACGCAGTAAAATCCACAGTGCTTTGAGTGAAGTTTGTGGTGACTTCACAGTGGACCGTAGTACAGTTTCGCATTGGGCTACTCGATTTCATCGTGGTTGTGAGAGCATAAACGATGATCCAAGACCAGGAAAGCCGAAAACATCAACAGATGAACGAAGTGCAAAGCTTGTGGCGGAATCACCAAGGAATCATAATGGCAGAGTCCCATGTGGAACAAGTGTTGCAAAACATCCGCAGAAAAATGCACAAAATCCGACCTCAGTTGCTCGAGGCTGGGCCACTCATCCTCGATAACGCTCGCGCACACATCGGAAAGGTTGTAACCGAAAAGCTTCTCCAATATGGATGGGAAGTGTTACCTCATGCACCCTGCACTCCCGACATGAGTCCACCAGATTTTGACTTGTTCCCAAAGTTGAAAGAAGCTATGGGAGGACGTCGTTTTTCGTCTCTGGAAGAGCTTTCTGCGAACGTTATCCTTAGCCATTCGACACACGAACAGATCTGGTGCCTTAGACGGAATTGTAAAGCTTCCAAGAACTTCAGACGCAGTCATTTTAATTGGTTCGGACGCATCTAAAATTCATTATCCTTGTCGTTTAAGAACCTGTTTTATTATTATTAACTTGTTGATCTTGATGCGCGCATTTTTATTTCTGTTCATATCTGAGTTAGCTTCAAATTCGGACCCATATTCATATGAACTTTTTTGCTTAGAATCACCCATACTACCTCTCCTAAAAGTTTGTAAAAGTATTTTTGTATAAGGGTGTTTCTAAATGGAAGGCCAATAAATATCTAGCGTGATCCTTTTCATGATGACAAACTTTAAGTTCCTTATGCAAAATGTTCAAAACTCAAATGTTAAGGGCCTAAACATCACGTGAAGTTTGCTGAAAACCTTGCGAAAACGTCATTTAATCTCAACAAGTGGCGCAGTTCATTATTTTGATAAGTGAAATAGACTGAAATGCTCTTTGATTAGGACATTGTTTCAACAATTGAAAACACGCAGCCTTACAGCAAAAATGTGCCCTTGTTTTGACTCGAGGCCAACGAGAGAGAGGCCAGGCAACACCTCCTAGAGAGAAGGCCTGCGGACAAAAGGTATATACATTGTTACATCATCAGAGGGTGAAATTTAAGGCTTATCATTGGATTTTTACCAACATTTATAGGTATTGCTACCAATAATAAGCCCTAAATCTCACCCTCTGATAATGATGTAACAATGTATGACATTTCAGTGAATAGGCCTTCTCTTTAGGTGGCGTTTACTAAACGCGCTGCATCATTGTGACGTCGTACAGTACTACTTATTCACAAAGCACTATATTGTTTTTTAAAACTTCCTCGACTCTTTGAATCTAATGAATTGCTGGTGCGGAAAGTTCATAAATGACGTAACGATGTGATTTTTTACACCCACAATTTTGAGTTTTCGACATTTTCGATAAGGAATTGATGAATGGAATCACGTTATGTACTTATTGTCCTTCCATTTATACACACCCTGTATACAACAGACCCATTATCTTAAAATGCGGAATGACTGGTAGGGGGTATGAGTAGTTTTGAGCAACCATGTCTACTCCTTAGCGCAGATACATTTTCTAGAGACCCAAGCCGCAGTTATGCCTTCTTTGTTTGAGAAGCATAAAGACGACGTTAAACAGCTTCTTGGCTAGTTGCCAAACGCCAACATTAAAGTCCTTAAGTCAACATCATCTAGTCACTATTGTCTGTTTTGGAAAACAAAAGTTAGGGACCGATATTTACCGTATCTGCAGGGAGAACTATAGATAAAAAATAAAGTACGATATTGATTCTATCAAGGGTTTATCTTGCTTTTATCAGTCTAATTTGGCAATAATGCAATTTTTAAGTTATGGCTTTTAGCTGCCTTCTCAAATCATTTTATTAGCTGCCTATTGTACGGGAGAACTAAAAAGTTATTTCCGGTTTATTGCTTTTTTGTTCTCTCGTACAATAGGCAGCTAATGAAAGGATTTGAGAAGATAGCTAAAAGCCACAACTTAAAAATTGCATTTAAAAGCAGCAGCAGCAACTGTTAAGAAAATGATTGGCAATAATATTGCAGTAAGTGCCATTGGCTTGATTGTGCACGTGTAAGATGTTCACATCATGGAATAGTAATGGTATTAATATCTTTCAAATCAGCCCTGTGGATTACATAAATACAACGCAGTGATTAATGTGCTTCACTTGACTGTTCACGTCAAAGGTCTACTATGAATTGATTTTGTTTATGTTTTGACGTTTATGGTAATATTGCGGTTTTTACTCATAGTGCCATTGTTGAATTTGTTATATCTAGAAACTTGATTACATCCGCTGATTGATGATTGCTCAAACTTCCAAAGTTCGATCCCAGGCATTGCCATTGGTAAATTTCACTGTTTGTCTTATTAACTTCAAACTAGCCTAGTTTTTCAGACCCATTTGTAAATTTATTATCTGTGATCTAATTCAATTTCACCCGTCTTTTAATATAAAATTTTAATTCAGGGTTTCAGATTAGTTTTGTCCTTTTTTTTCGAAGATGATGTATGGGCAAAATTATAAAGAAGAAAAAAGATAAAAAATATAAAAAAAAACTTTTTAGTGCACTTTTTAAAGCAAAAGCGTGTGCTTTAAAATTTTTTAAATATTTTTTATATTTATTTTATTCTTTTTAGTCTTTATTTTTCTTTAAAATATGCTGTTACATGATAACTACAAAACTAAAAGAAACCGTGAAAACAAGTGGTCCCATCCTCTGCCCAGGGATTTTAGTTAAATGAAGAAAACCTGAATAAGTGGCCCAATCCCCTAATGGGATGTAAATTAAATGAAAATCAGTTTCAACCCTTTTTAAAATTCGAATTTTGAAAATTTTTTATTGGATTATATTTTCACCGGAAATGAACCAGTTTTCCAAATTTGGAGTTGTTTGAACAAAGGAAATGGATGAAAAATTGATTACAAGATTTGAACAAAATAGACATATAGAAACTGAGTTAAGTAGGACTGTATAAAAATTAGATGCAATTTTAATATGATGCATATTTAGAAGTATCGAATGAAAACAAAATTATTCTCAAAAAATAGTTTTTCGGTAAAAATTCAAATTAGCGTTCCCTAACTTTCCCAAATGATTTTGGCTGGCCTGCTCGCGTTCAACCATGCTTTGAAAAGATGGCTATTGCGCTTGAACTTTCTTAAAAGTGCTGTGTTGTGAAAATGAGAAAGTGGGAACACTCACAAGAGGTTGAAAAGTGTGTTGTGTGGAAGGCAGGCATGAATAAGAGTAGCTGCTATAAGGTGGTTAAAATTGATTTGGTGGCATTATGGAAATTTTCAATGTTAAGATGTGGCATATAATACAAGGTGTGGCAATTAAATAACCACACTGCAGCTGCATAGACTGTTTTTTAGTAGCGACGCATGTGAATAAGTATCGTCGAGAAAAAAAATATGGAACACAGGGCTTGCATTAAATTCTGCCTAATAGTAAACCGGCTACGGAAACACGCCAGATGTTGAAAATTGCCTACGAGAACGATACCAACGAGTACATTCGAGTAGTTTGGTCGCTTTCGTGATGGCCGTGAAGACCTTTCAGATGACCCGCACCCTGGAAGACCAGTTTCCGTCCGAACGCCAGAAACCGGCGAGAAATCAAGAAATTTGTCACTGCTGATCGACGAATCACATTTCGTATGTTGCGAATGAATTGGGTTGCGATAAGGAGACGATTGGTCAGATTCTAATAGAGGATGTGGGGAAAGAAACATTTGTTAGAGTTTTTTAGATTACCGGCCAAACACAGCATCACAGAACTCAACTGCCCACCCTATTCTCCGGATTTGGCCCTTCTTGTTCCTACAGATGAAAAAGCCTATGAAAAGTACCCGATTTCAAGACGTTTCCGACATTGAGAAAAACGTGACGCCGGAAATCAAGAGGATTCCGTCCGAGGACTTTAAAAGCTGTTTTACAAACTTGTACAAACGCGCTCAAAAGTGTATTGTGTCCGGTGAGATTATTTTGAATCATATTAAACAGAATTTTCATTTGGACTTCCCGTTTGCGAGTATTTGTATTAGTCCGGATATTTAATTGCCACACCTTGTATATCAAACTCGTAACGATTTGTCATGAATGAATATACCAAGTAATCAGTGATAATCGAAATTAGTTAAGCGGTATATGTTCAAATGCTACCATTATAATACCTATGCCAAATTTTCAATGCTAAGATAATGCATGTAATATATCAATCAATTTGAAATGGTATGTCCTGAATGAATATACCGAATAATTAATGATAGTCGAAATTGGTTAAGTGGTACGTATTCTAATGATACTAGTTTGGCACTACTGAAAACTTTCAATGCTAAGATATACCATGTAACAGGTAATGTCATCCATAACTATCAGGTCCAGGGGAAAGTTTTTTCGTTTCTTCACCCTTACTTTTTGAATGGTTACAATCTTCTCGTAGGATGATTTGAATAATGCAAATTTTTTATATATTAAAGAAAAATGATTGGTCATTCTTTTGTACTTATTCATCTAAGTGAAAAAATTCAAGCTTATTTTGAAAATATGTCTGAAATGGCACCTACATCACCAATAATTCGAGCCTGCCTGTTGTATAAATTTAAACTTGGCCATAAAGCAGCGGAGGCTGCTTGTACCATTTGTATAGCATTCGGTGATGATTCTGTCAACGACTGGATGGCACAGAATTTGATCAAAAACTTTATAACTGGTGATGAGCGTCTTGAAGATTCTCTTGAGTGTTTGGTGGACAACAGTTGGTGTAGTCCATTATGAGCTTCAAAATCCAGGAAAAACTATCACAGCATACGTGTATGTTGGTCAGCTTCAAGGTTTTTTCATCCATTAAAGGATTGGTTTAGCTTTGGTCACTCTGATGTACAAAATCACCACTTTCGAATTTTAATGAACACAAGAATCTTGATGCGTTTACGCATGCTGAATATAATATTAAATATTAATTCATTTCGTAGAAACGTTATGAATGGAAAAATTTTGAGTCTTTTAAATAAATATGCTTTGTCATAATAATTCTTAGATCGTTATACACTGCAGTGCCAAAAGTCATAGGACACCTATTCAATATCGTGTAAAACCTCCTTTTGAACTCTACCAGTCGCGGAAGTGTCCTTTGAAAAGATGTTCAGCCATTCAGTCTCGATAGCCGCCCATAATTGCGTGAGTGTTGCAGGCTCTTGTGTCGTTCGATAATATCCAAAATATGTTCGATGGGGATCGAGTCTGGCGATCTAGGTAGTCAGTTCATTCGTTGGAATTATTCAGAATGCTCCTCAAACCAATCGCGAGTAATGTTGGCCAGGTGACATGGCCGTTGTCCTCCTGGAACATCACATCGTTGTTAGGGTACACGAAGGCCATGAGGGTGCATATGGCCAGCAAGTAACTAGACATAAAGATTCCCAGTCAATCGTAGGCCCAATTAAATCAGAGGACCCACACCGGAGCCACCATCAGCTTGCACAGTGCCTTCCTGCAACTTGGGTCCATGGCCTATGGGGTATGTGCTACACTCAAACCCTACCATCAGCTTACACCAATTTGAATCGTGACTCATTAGAGCAAGCTATGTGTTTCGAGTTATCTAAGGTCTAATGAATATGTTCACTGAGCCCAGGCGAAGCGCATCCTCCAATGGCGTGCTTAAGTCTTTACAGTCGGTCTTCTGCTGCCATATCCCATTAGTGCCAAATTTCGCTGTACTCACCTCTAAGTTTCTAGTACGCCTCTCATTGAATGTGGCTGTTAATTGACCTTGCGACTTGTGTTGTTTTACGAAGGACCAGTCTGTTCAGATGTTGCTGGTCACAAGCATTTAGCAGCAGTGGTCGGCCACACCACATTACGAGCATTTAGCAGCCGGGGTAATGCCTGAAATGAGGTACTCTTTGTACACCCTTGACACTGTGGATCGAGGAATGTTGAATGTCCGCACCACTTCAGAAATGGAATGTCTCATGCATCTAGCTTCAACTATCCGCGTTCAAATTCTGATAGTTCTCGTCATGTAGTCATAATCACGTTACAAGACGTTTCAGACGAATGCTAATAGTCGAATTGACCTAACTGATACATCTCTTCTTATTTATGCACCTTTTACTCGATGCAAGTGACTTATTTATACACAGGACTTTTAGCTTTAAGTGTATACGAGATTCTGACTTCCTTCCTTCTTTAAGCGTTTGGCCAAGGGAAACGATCGTGAGACTAAAAAGGGCGAAGTTCCAAAGTGCTCATCACTACCGCGTGACTAGCCATTTTCAAACGAAAATGATTCAGTAAACAAAGTCGGTTCAGTAAACTTAGTAAGCTAAAGATATTTCACGGTCTTCCTTTGTGCTATTTTTCTAAACAATCAAATTTTTAGAAAATACAAACCATTTGTTTTACTTATAATTTAATATTATTTTGCAAAAAAATATCAAACAAAATTAGAAATATCAAATTAAAATTTTCATCTGGTTATATAAATACCAAACGATAGAAATAGAGCACAGTCATCATCTTCGACAGAAAAGTGAAATCTTTGCTGTTATTTCCCAAGGCTACATTACATAAATTTGAATTACAAGTATATACACAAGCCAAGTTTTCTTCTTCCGCAATGCAAGAATTGACGATGGAATCAGTACACATACGTATTGCATTCTTGATTACGGATTTTTCATAATAAACGATTTTTATACACGCATTATATCCGCCTTCACACGAACTGCTTTCTCCGAACTCTGTCAGGCATTTCGGGGCTGCAAGCATTTTGGGGTCTAGCGTTGAAGTACTGTTCCACAAGACCGCTTCATTTAACATGGCTTCGTTGAAACAGTTGAAACAGAAGATCCTTTTATTTACTGCCAAGCATGGCAGGAACAACGCTGTAAGCACAAAGCGCAGCATGTGGCAACGCGGATTTCAAAACAGCTGAAAACAAAAAGAAAAATATTGAGCATAAGCATGAAATGAGTTAATTTGTTTTCCTACTCTTTGACATGAAAGCGCGCATACACCTAAGTACGCACATACATGTAAAAACAAACAATGATTCGCAGATAGTTTTCTCATTGCCATATAATTTTAAAAAGAGAAAGACTGACTGATGGACGCTCCAGGATACTCTACAGGACCACCGATTTCATTCAGATAAAATGTACTGGATACATTCGTGAATGATTCTACCATCAACCCACCGCTTATGTCTAGTGTGTCAGTGGGATAAATGCCTTATAAGCCGCAGAGGTTATTTTAAGGTGGCGTTACAATTATACCGTGTGTCTCAAAAGTCGCGTGCCAAATGGATTAATTGGTTGCTTTGATTTTGTAGGTGAAATAGTGAAGTAGAGGAATAATGCTGACACCGGAACAACGTGTAGAGCTGATACTTCTTTGTGGAGATCACCACAGAACATCTCGAGAAGCTGCAGACGAATTTCATCGCCGGCACCCTGATATTCCCAAGCTACACTTTTACGCGTGACAGAAGAAAATTTGGATCGTATGAGACATTGTCTTCGAGTGCATGGTGCACATTTTGAACATGAACGATAAGCTTGCGAAACTATGTGAACATAAAGCCAACATTCATAAACTTTTCATATGGCACGCGACTTTTGAGACACACGATATTAATTATATTGATTATAATGTACAGGGCTCTACGTTAGCAGAAGAAAACTCAAAATGATTCTTACAAAAAAGAAAACTGCTCTCCCAAAGCTGTACTCAATACATCGACAAAATAAATGACGGATAGGTCATCCCTCTAAGTTTGTACTAACTTTCACAGATGTTCGATATAGGACCCTTATGATAATCTATCTCGTCCAATAACCGTCTCAACGTGTCTGGCATAATCGAAGCTACCCGTCTCGTATACTCTATTTTAAGTTACCAAATCTTGCGACAAAGAGAACAAAGACCAAATCTTTCACAAACCCTACAATAAAGTCACAGGCTATTAGGTCTGGTGATTTTGGAGGTCACAGCATCAATGGCACCTATCCAATCTCTGATGCTCTCTTTCCATATTTTACCTTCGAATGTTGCTGGATAGTGTGTATGGACGCTGTTTTTATGGCAAGTTCCATTATACACTATTTCCCTGCATCAAACACCCCTAGTGAACATTTCGTTTATTGCGGGCTTTTCCATTTGCTGAAGAAATCTTGGAGGGGGTAACTTATGATTATGTCATTTCTTTTGGAGATATACTGAGTATAGATTTCGTGTGGCAGTTTTCTTTTATACCAATCACTTGGACTTACAGTGTAACGCAATATTTAATAGCGTGAAAATATATGGAAATTGAAAGGGAAAAAATCCGCAATTATTGATACTTGCCGAACTTGTAGAGAAAAATCATAAAAAGTGTTTGTCATTGAGTACTCTGTTTATTTCTAAATTGTTGTGACTTTTTAATTAAAATGTTAAGCGTGATCAATGTTTTAACATCTCATTTAATTGATATTAGATAAACCTGGCAAATAATCGTGCCGATAAACAATAGATTTTAAATGAATCGACTTTTAATAATTAAAAAAAAACAAACAACGAACAAACAAATTAGTAGTAGTAATATAAATAATAATTTGAAAACTAAAGTGTTATAAATTTTTTAAAATTACTAATTTCGTAATTAATAAATCTAGGATGATTAATGAGCTTAAAATGAAAAGATTCAACGTTTATTCTTTTGAATGTTCAAGCAAAAAACTTAATACAAACCCCTACATAAACCCACTATTGATATGAAGCTACATTAAACATTTTTTTCTCGTTTTTTTTTTTTTTTTATTAAGCTTAAAAAAAAAGATTAATTATTTTAATTAGCCTGAAATGAATATTTAAGAAATGTAAAAATCAATTGATAAGTAAAATACTTATATACATTTTTAGGCAGTATATTTTCTCTACATTCGCCATAGTGTAGAAAATTTTTTATAGCCATTATAGTTCCGCTGACACATAAGTTTTCACCTTCCTTCACTTGAACCTCTTCGGGATTTGGCTTCCGCTCTTGTTTCCAGTTTGGTCTTTCCAAAATCAACGACAACCATGGCCATACCCAGGAGGGGGGGGAGGGTGCAGCCCTGCCTCCCGAAACTGACCACCTTGTCAACTAATTCACTTGGAGGACCCCCTCCACAAGCCAAAGAATTCGGATACGGCCTCATTTACAAAATTTCGGATTTACAAAATGGACTCATTTACTTGGGGGACCCCCTCCACAAGCCAGATTGGGGCGGCCCCACCCGAAAGAAAATTCTGGATACGGCCCTGAAGACAACAACAATAATAATAACAATAAAAACAAAAATAATAAAAACATGTGTAAGAATAATACATATATTTTGACAGAGTTTGATATTTCCAAAACAACGAAACTACAACCACTTGTGAATCCGGAGTAATTATTTCCGAGTTCTTGAACTCTACATCATGACTAGGAGCAAGTTCATTAGGGTGAAAACTGTTGCGGACATAATGAGTATAATTTTTATCTAATGAGTATAATTTATATACATATATTGCAGTTTCAAAAAAAAATATTGCCCAGCTTTATACAGGGTGTCCCGTAAGTCGTGGTCGTAAATTTAATGGTATGCATATTCAATAGCAAGGAACAAAAAAACTCCCTATGAACATAGGTCGAACAACGCACTGTTTCCGAGAAATGATGATGATGATGATACGTAAAGAAACTAAACCTCTTCCCCTTGCCATGTAAATGGAATGCCCTGTTCATGTAAATGGAAGGAAGCAGACCTGGCTGATTCATTGCCTGGACTGTGTTTGAGTGAGACTGCATAGCTGAAGCAGGTTACAGCTGGAATGCAGCAGACACTGGTACATTTAACCCCCCCCCCCC
>JAHWFO010002669.1:204895-354954 GCA_023313115.1 Rhysida immarginata
GGCAAGTGGCAGATCCTGCAGTCATCTATTTTTACCCCTTTATCTGTGCTTTTTGCCTCTCCCAAAGTTTTTTTAATCAAAATAATTGATTTTCTCGAACGTAATATGTATAAAAATGTAAAAAACCTCGTATCTTCTTTCCTTTTTCATCATTTCCGAACGTATGATATATAACATGCCATACGTTGCCGAAGTTCTTAGGACCAAGTGACTGCCACCTCTGCAAATTCGACGCCCCTGGAACAATTGGGTCTAAACTTCATAGTACTGTTGATCTTGCCTAGAGGAATCTGGATACCGAATTTCACTCCTTTATATGCATAAATATACCTAGATCTTTTGGTCCCCTGTAATTTTCACCCCCGAAACTCCGTCCTTAGTGGGCTAATCAAAACCAAACTAAACAGTGAAGGTGCACATGCCCATAGTAAGCTACATTCCGAATTTCAACCTTCTACCTCAAAAAATGTAGAAATGATGAAGGGTGTAAAATAAAATCAAATTCAAATCTTCTGTAAAATAAAACCAATAAGTAGCTCCATTTTTCCACTACTGAATAATAAGCTTATAGATTATGAGCACGTGAGCAATCGTGCGTTGACAAAGTAACAGTATATTCCTTCTTGACAAATCGATTGTTATGACATGCCAGTACCTTTGAATTCTTTACACTCACTGTTTTAGCACGTGAATTCGACTTGAAGGGGTTGATATGGCAAAGCTAAGACTTTGATGGTCATATTTCTGAAAACAGAATTTGAAAAAGTTAATCAGTTTTCAAGTTATCGTGCAAACTGCAGACGGCCGGACGGATAAATGTACAGACCAAGGGTGCTTTCTTATAAGTAGCTTTTATGCTAAAGCTCCTAATAATGAACAGGGAGTATTTAAAATCAATAATTTTTTTTTAATTAGGAATTGATAAATACATTGTATGCAAAAGCAATCTATTCTTGAGTTTTTCGTAAGTAATTAGCAATAAAGTTTGTATTTATTGTGTAAACTGTCAAATTTATTACAGCACACAGTATATACTCTTCAGATGGTATGAATTTCGGATATTACGAAATGATATCTTGTCCCCTTGGATTTTGTATTAAGCGGATTATACTGTAATAAATGAAAGAAAAAAATAATCAGAGATCAAATCAGTAACTGAGCATAGCCATCAGAGTATCTATGAGAGCTTAATTGGTTAGAAACAAAGTAAATTGTGTTGCCTGGTTTAATCCCAGGTTACAGAATTTTTTCCTTTCATTAATTGTTTTATATCCATGTTTGTACAAACGTGTTTTTCTGTGAATTTTACTTAAAAAAAGAATTGCTTTTTTACTTTATTTCTGCACATTAACACTTGTCCATTTGTTGTGTGGAGAACATGTAAGTGATATTCGATTTCTTGCCACATGTTCTAAAAGCTAATTTATATTTGAGTTCCATTATTATGATCACCTTGTACATGTACTTTGCTTTCACCAGCACTTAGTCAATTAAAATAAAGGCCTGATGGTGAGAAGTCGCTTAGTTGTCTGTAATCTGCATTTTATTGCCATTCTGTTGTGAGATAAAATGAGTGATTTTTCAGATCTACAAAAGGGAATGACCATTAGGTTTAGGGCCATGGGTTTTGAAACTGTGTGGTTTGTGAACTGTTTAAAATGTACTGTGATTTGGACAAATGACAGGCCGACTTTCACATTACACACAACAAATTGTCTAAATGAACCAGGGAACTACCAGACTGGTATTGATAAGAACAATACAGTGAACCTTGTTGCATATGGGGCTCCAAAGCAGACAGATGGTCACTATACCGTTCTTACAAAGGTGCAGTGACAGAAACAGCCACAATTAGCATTACAGTACAGGAATTGGTCCTCTTGTGATTGGCAAAGAGTTGCCTTCTCTGATGAGTCTTGGTTCCATTGTGTGCATGGACATTTTCATAAAGAGTTGTCCTGCAGCTAATGTTAGAAGAAAACATTTGGTAATTGATGAAATGTTTGGGATATGTTTTCTTGACATTGCCTGGGTCCGTTGATATCCCTGAAAAGCACCCTCTCCCAATTTGGTTATTTTGTCCATCGTTGCATATTGGGCACTCCAGCAATATAAATGTGACCTTCCATACAAGCAGAATTGTCCTGCCAGAAGTGAGGAGCACAACCAAGGCTTTCAAATACTTCACTGGTCCCTTAATACTCCAAACTTTAATCCAAATGAGGTCCTTTGCTCCAAGGATCCTCCACCATGTACTCTTCATTTACCTTGTACTTGCCATGTACTCCCCAACTACACTTCAGCAGAGGACACCTTCCAGCATCATATTGATTCTCTCAAGTCATCTAGCTGTTGTCTCTCTTGCACGTGGCTGTTATTCTGATTACTAGCTGGTAGTCTTAATAATGTAGCTCAACAGTGTATAATAAAAAATAATTATTAGCCCATTTCAGATAATCAGTCATGATTCTTTAGTATTGGATTTTTATAAATTGAGATAAGGATGTGAAACTTTAGGGTTTCAAAAAAATTTTAAGTTAAAAAAAATTGTAAGATCAAATTGTAAAAAGCACAAAATTTCTGGTAAATTGTTTAAAATATTTAAATGCAATATATCCTCTTAAAACTATGGCAGTCCATCCTTAAAAACCTATCATTATATGAACAATAATTTAAATATAAATAATTTTCTCACAGTATATTAAAACTGTGTGAATCTTAAAATGAATCAAAAGAGTAATGAATTTGAAATTGTAAAATGTGCATAAATTTTATCGAGCCTATATCTTTAAATATGATAGGCTTGGAGTTCGAGAGCACTAAGGCACAGGTCAAGTTGCTCTTGGACCAGCAAGTAGCAGGTTCGAATCCCGCTGAGGGGATGTATGTTTGTGTTTGTCCCTTTATTAACAGCCTGGAAGATCAAGCAAAGCCTCAATAGGTTTAATCTCCTGCTAGTTACATTTCATATAGACCCAATGGTTATTTAACTTCCTCGACATCGAAAAGTGTAAAGAGGAATAAAAGAGTTACATACTCCTATGATGCCAGTATTGATTCAGATGGATAAATATTGAGGATCCATTGTATAATCCCTTCATGTGCTATAAAAATTTTTGAGAAGAGATTATTGTGGAGAATAGCATATTATCCATATATCCATGTCTTTTATTCTTATTAATATTACTGTTATTATTGTTTATTTTTTTCAGTACCTGATGTGAAGCAGTTAGTTGGTGTTGGTTTGAGTAATAAACCACGATTTAGAAAAAGAGATAAAGTTTTATTTTATGGCCGAAAAATCATTAGAAAAGTAATATTATTAATATGTTTAGATATTGAGTTTATAATCTGTTAAATTATTCTTGATTTAAAAGAAAACAGTAGACTACATAAGCGATACAGTTACTATCCTCATTGCCTACATGGTTCAGTATTATACTATCTTCACAGGTTAAACAGCTAATGTTGATAGTTAAATAATTTTAGTATTGTTGCAGCCTCATAGGCTGTGTTGATAGCACAATAGTGAAATGGATTGAAATAAAAGTAGCTATTATATCGCTTATGTGGTTTGTTATTGTTAGACTGCATGGATATTATCAAATTAAATTATTCTTCTTTTTTATTATATTTTTTTCTTGCAGGTTCGGTCAATATCTGGCCAGGTTCGTGGAGCAGGAGACAGGAGGATTAAAAAACGACAAATTGTCATAAAGTTAGCTAAGAGGTGAGTTGGAAATTAAAATTTATTTTCTGATAAGCTAAAATAGCCTATATAGTATGTACTTTTAACTTTTTTTGGAATAAACTTCACCAAAAAAACTTATCATTGAAGATATACTATATGATATTACATAGTAAGATGCATCTGAGGATTTAAAAAAAAAAGTTTTAAAAACAGGCTTTTAAAAATGGGTTTACTTTAAAAAAAAAAAAAAAAGTAACTAAGCTCTTAAATTAAATGCTATATCTTTGGGAATAATACAAAAATTGGGTTTATTAAAAAAAAATAATATTCATCCCTAAAATGGCAATTGGATTTTGAAAAAACTAATTTAGAAAAAATATTAACAACCTAAACTAATTAATGCAAATTATTTATTCTAACTATTTTAACGTTTTAGTAAACTGAATAGGTAATTTTGAAAGGTTGAATTTTTTAATAATTTTTGGATTTGTTATGATGGCTCAAGAAAATAATAGAGAACTTGAACATTTGACCTTTTTTTTTTTTATACTGATTCATATGATTAATAATAAAATATCTTTTATGGATAACTATTAGATTCCCTAGAAGTTAAAGGTGAACTCCTAGCATACATAGTTCTTTAAAATTATAGATGAAAGTCTTAATAATCACAAATATTATGTTAAAAATTTCCAAATCAAACTCTAAATTAATGAAATTAACAAGAATCTTGAACGGCAATGAAACCCAATGAGCTATATTATTTTATCCCAGCTGATATCAGTGGGAATAAGGGGTGGGAAGCCGATATCAGAATCGTCATTGCAGTGTACCACACATCATAATGGATAGAGATAGAACATGCTCTGTGGAGATGAGATCACTCCATGGTTTGAAATGTTATCTGTGTATTATTTTTTTTAAAGAAAATGGAACACAAAGGGATTGGAGAAATATTAATTTTTCCCTTTAAACAGAGGCATTTTTCTTCATAAAAGATGAAGTTTCCAAAGAATTGGAAATTTGTTGCTAATGTCCAATTGGCAACAAATGGCTTATGTTGCTTTTGATTTATTATTCAAATTAAATTTTTTTCTAAATATTACTCATTAATATCAGTTGATTATTATACATGTGATGCATGATAACCTCTCTTAAATGATTAATAATGAACAAATTTCAAAATGTTACTTTGTAGATTACTACGTTTACCTAAAGATGCGTCCCCTCAACAATTAAGAGTAAAGGAACCATCATCTGCTTATTTAGAAGCAGATTTTACAGAACGTGCAGAGCAACAGTTGCCACCTGAGGTTTTGTATATGCTTAAAACCATTAGGTATGCTGTGGAATATTTTGAAAAGTATATTCCAAATGTATGCCATGGAATTTTAAAAAATTTTCCATTTCTTTTAGGGTTTTTGGACATTTTGAAACCCCACTTTTCTTAGAGTTATGTAAATATCTTGAAACAAGATTTGTACCAGCAAATCATTATCTTTTTACAATTGGCGACATGGATGATAATATTTATGTTGTACAGAGTGGAAGATTATCTGTGACAATCATGGAATCGGTATGTGAATTTTTCTCTATTTTTTTTTTTTTTTTTTTTTTTTTAATAAATGTGTACATATCTTTCTACCAATTAAGTGCAAGAATTGCTTAATATTTTTGGATACAATAGTTAGTGAATTGAATTTGAATTTTGAATTTTATTCCATGGTTTTAACATACAACCAATGGTATTTAGATTACAGTGAACCAAAGACATGTAACAGGGTTTAAGAGAACATGATCAAAGTATTCATACAAACAATATATACAAAATATAAAAGAAAGTAAATAGATAAGAAATATATATACGTATATAAGAAAATCACAATTGGTTAGCATGTACTCTGTGTCTGATTGTTGTTCTTCTCTTCTTCTGTGGTCCTTCTCTTTATCACTCTCATTAGTTTAATGAGTTTTAAGTTCGGTGTGTTGCCGTCTAGTAGGTTGGCAATTGTGTCGGTGTTCTTGTTGATCCCAATATTTTTCCTTTCTGTTTGAATTGCATCACATTCGATTAGAACGTGTTCCGCTGTTTCCGTTTCTTTTTTGCAAATTCTGCACATTCTTTCTTCTTGTTTTAGCCACTTTTTGTCTCCATTCCATTCGTTGCCGAGTCTTGCTCTGTTTATTATGATTCTTTCGTCTATTCTCATTCCCATTGTCAGGTATCTTTCTATCTGGTGATTGCTCTTAATTGTGCTGTAGTATGGGCAGTAGCTTGAGTTTTCAATCCTTCTCTGTCTTTCCTCTATCTCTTTCTCCACTATTCTCAGCATAACTGTCTCATTGGTTTTTTCTCTCTCATCTTTCCCACATTTCCACCATTTTTCTTTGTATTCATTTGGGATGCAATTGTCTATCTGTTTCATCCAGTTTCCAGTAATGCCATTCTCTTTCTTTTTTTTCATTTCCTCCCATATTACTTTCGGTAGTCTATCTTCTTCCATATTTTCCACTTTCCGAATATAGTCCATTGCTCTTCTACAAGTGTTAATGTAAACTGGCATTCTTCCCATCTCAGTGTTCAGCAGGTAATTAGGGGTGTCGTGCCTGCAGCCCGACATCCATCTAATGAATGTATTCTGTATTGATTCCATCTTGTTCTCTTTCTTCCATCCCCAAATTTCGCATCCATAGCTCATTACACTCCTTACCAGGCTATCAAATAGTTTGAGTGATGTTCCTGCATTCTTGATTTTTGTTCTTTGTATAATTTTCCAAAGTTCCCCCAATGCCAGTATACTTTTTTCTCTAGCCTTTTTTATTTGTGTTTCATGACTGTTTTTTGTTGTAAACCAGTATCCCAGATATTTTATTCTTTTTACTGTTTCTATTTCTTCTCCCTTCCAGTTCCATCTTTCGTTCTTCGATAGCTTCCCACCGTTGCTGAAGACCATTATTTTTGTTTTCTCAACGCTAACTTCCATTCCTCTTCTCTTTAGAAAGTTGTCTGTTGTGTTTATCATCCATTGCAGTTCTTCTATATTGTTAGCGATTAGTGCTATGTCGTCTGCAAATGCCAAGTGGAAGATCTTTTTCTTTCCGATCACTATTCCTCCTTCATTGTGTCTTCTCAGTATTGATTCTAATTCATTGATGTAAAGGATGAACAGTAGTGGGCTGAGGGCACATCCTTGTTTGACTCCTTTTGTGGTCCAAAATTTTTCCGTCTTCCCTTCGGAATATATCACTTTGCAGTATGTTTCTTTGTATATTTCGCTGATGCATTTTAATATGTTGCCCTTCAGTCCCATTTCACTGAGTGTTTTGATCATCCTACTTCTATCTAATCTATCAAAAGCTGCCTTGATATCCAGGAAGCATATGTATATTTTTCTCCTCTTCTTTGTTAGCTCCAAATCAATTATGCTGTTGATGATGAAAATATTGTCGATTGTCGATCTTCCTTTTCTGAAGCCCGCCTGGTTTTCTTCCATCCATTCGCTGCTTTCCGCCCAGAGTCTCGTTCTGCTCTCCACCATATTCGTATAGATTTTGTAGAGTATGCCCGTGATGCTGATTCCTCTGTAGTTGCTTGCATCTTCTTTTTTACCCCTCTTGTGTATTGGATAAATATACGATTCCTTCCATTTTTCTGGGAATTCTCCTTTTTGAAATAGGTGGTTACAGATCTCTGTGATAGCCTTGATCGTTGCTCCCTTACTGTGTTTGAAGAATTCGCTTTGGATTCCTTCGGTGCCGCTTGTTTTTCCGTTTTTGAGTTTTTTGATTGCCTTTTCCACTTCTACTGGTAGGAATTCTAAATTATACCATTCGTCTCCTTTTGGATCTTCTGTCATAGTGCTTTCCCAGCTCATTATACTTCTGGTGTTTTCTCCTTGATACTGATTGATAAAGTGTGTTCTCCATTCTTCTCCTGATATTTCTGTGTTTAGTCCTCTCTTTCTATTTTTGAATTCTCCTATCAGGTTCCAGAACTCTTTGCTATTCTTGGATCTCATTATTTTTGTATTCCAATTTTTTTGGTATTCTTCTTTTCTTGTGTTGCACAGTTTTTTAAATTCGCTTTTTAGGGTAAAGTATTCAATTTTTGTTTCTTCGCTGTCAGCTCGTTTAAATTGTCTAAGTTTTTCAGTCATGTCTTTTTTCATCTGTTTGCAGTCATTATCGAACCATTTCTCATTCCTTCTTTTCCCTCTGTTTTCTGCAGTGTTGATTTTCATTATCTCGCCTGCCTTTTTGAGGTCGTTTATGAATTTTTCGATGGTTTCATCGGAACCTCTCTTTTCTATGTTAATCCTGTAGTTGTCGAATATTTCCATGCTTCTTTTTTCGAATTCCTTTGCCTTTTCCTCATTCCAACGATATCTTTGGATGTTATCACTACTTTTGTTCAGGTTTTTCTTTTCTTTTTCTCTTCTTAACTCCACAATTATCGCGTTGTGATCGGAGTCCGTTTTGTAGTCCACGGTGAAGTTTTCTATCTCCTCAATCATTTGTGTATTGCCCATCGCAAGATCTATTACTGATGTTCCGTTTTTCCCCACGTACGTCCATTCTCCCTTTTTATCGCCGTCGTACCTGCCATTCAATATGATTAGCCCCTTGTCTTGACAGAATTCCAGAATTTCCTTTCCCTTTTCGTTTACAGTCTTGTCTTTTGAATGTCTGATTTCTGTTGCATTTGAGTTCAACGTTTCCCATATCTCTTCTTCTATTGTTTGTTCCTCTCCAATTCTTCCATTCCAATCTCCGATTATTAGCGTTTTGTTTTCTCTATTTTCTTCTATAGCTGTATCGATTTCTCTAATTGCGTCTTTGATCTCCTCGTTTTGATATATTCCTATAATGCATAAGTCTTCTTTTTCCCAGTTTATTTTCATTGTTATGATCTGATTCCCCTCCTTCCATTTTAAGTCTTTCATTTTCTTGTCTTTTCTTACGCCACATATTATTCCTCCGCTTGCTCTGCCCTTTTTGTTTGTCCTTTGTGCTGGTAGTGCCTTCCATTCGAATTTATTGTCCATTTCGTCCTTTATTTTTTCCCAGTCTTTCTTCTCTATCCAGGTTTCCACTAGAACCACAATTTCGAATTGTGTAATGTAGTTCCAGAAGATTTTTGATTTGTTTTTTATTCCTGCCACATTCCACATCATCACCTTTTTTCTCTCAATCATTTCTTCTTGCTTGTATTTTTGTTCTGATCTTTTTTGTTCATTTGTGTTCACTTTCCTTTCCTGTTCACTATCCTCGTTTCTCATCCATTTTTTTTGCTTATTGTGGGTTAGTTTCTGGCATAGGGGATTCTCTCTCTTTCCCCTGTACCATCTCCGTTTTTTGATTCTGATTTCTCCGTGTATTTTTGTTGTACCAGTTCGCCTTTGTTTCTATCCCATCTATATCTGTAGTCTCCAATCCATAGTGTGTTTCTTGTTACCGATGCTTTTATTCCCTTTTCTCTCGCTTCTTTTGCTTTTTGTAAGAGGATATTTTTTACTCCTATTTCTTCCTTGCTTATATCGTCATCGATGTATATCTTTGACCCTTTTAGTTTGCTTTTTGTCTTCATTACTCTTTGCTTATCGTTTTCAGTTCTAAATTTTACTAAAATCGGTCTAGCTTTGTCTCTGTTTTTTCCAATTCTGTGTATATTATCTAGTTCCATCCTTTCTCCCGTTAATTTTTCTTCAATTAATTCCTTTACTTTTATTTCCAGATCTGTTTTCGTTTCGTCTTTTTCTTCGTATAGTCCCTTGATTATTATGTTCTTCTTACGTATTTCTGATTCTAATATATCTATTCTGTCTTTGCATTGTTCTAGTTCATTCACTATTTTGTTGTTTGTTTCTTTTAGCTCTTGTTTTTCTTTCCTCCATTCTTTTATTTCTGTTTCGAACATTGACTGAATTTGTTCTAGCTTTTTTCTCGCTTCTTTTTGTTCGGTTTCGTTCCGTTCTACTATCGCTAGAATTCTACTAATCTTATCGTTATCGTACTCTACCTCGTCTATTAGTTTTCTTTTTGCTGGCGAGCTACGTCTTACCTCATTCTCTTCTGTTCTCTCCTTGTATTTGAATTTTTCTAATGCTGTTATTTGCTTCTCTTTCATTGGCCTTTGTTCGTTAGCGTTCTCCTTTTCTTTTCCTCCGCACGTGTTCGTTCTTGGGTCACTCGGTATTTCGTCTTCCGTTTCCATTCTTGCGTTTGTCATCTCTTATTTTCTTGTTATTTGTTTTCTCTGTGTCGTTTCTTTTCTTTTTCTTTCTCCACTAATAATTAATCGTCTTTTTTTTTTTGTGGTTACTCTTTTTGTCTGGAGCTAGTTTCAGTTGCTGTTTCTCTCCCTACAATAGTTAGTGTGTTATTACTTCTAGTGCTGGAAATTATATTTGTAAAGGACAAACGTAAATATACAAGTTGTGTTCTCGGATGACCCATGACTCAATGATCTCAAGCACAATGAGACTTGGCGACCTTAGTGTCTTGGTCATCAAGAAGCACATCCCCCCCCCTCTTTTTACCAAAAGATACAGTACAATAATCAAGCAGAAAAAAACATTAATAATACAAACTTATTTTGGTAATAAAATTTAGTAAAATTAAAATTACAATCAATTAAAACCATTGAGACCAGTAACTAATTGCAGGAGGGGGGGGGGGGTCTGATTCTTAGTGTTTTTCCTATTAAATGATAGCTTGTATTTTTTTTTTTTATATATATATACATAAATTATGCGTAAATGAAATTGGTATTATTGGGGAAAACGATAGATCAAGGAACGATGGATGCAGGTTTTATTAGCAAGTTTCAATAGCAGCTGTGCAGGGGCCAACGAAAAACTAATGATGGTTCCAGGAAAACAATATATCCAGGACAGATAGATCAAGGTTCAACTGTATAATAAAAGATTAAGGTGTCAATGCATTTTTGTGTTCATGAGATTTAAGTTTTCATTGTTGTATATGATTAGGATATAATCTAGATATCTATTGTATAATATAATTTGGAGGAGATATGGGTTTTTCTAATGTTTGCAAGCAAATTTCTGGGTTATTGGTATTGTTGATGAAGCAAATGATGTTGCACTTCCCTTGAATAACTTGCTTACGTGGTAGACTTGTCTATTGAAGAAAGTGAATTGGATCCATGGTTATTTCTCAGACAAGTCTGTTTTGTGCTTTTTGTTTCTTTTTCAGGAATTGTCAGCCACTTACCCACATTCCTTTGCAATAATAGTTTTACTTTTGCAACAGTAGTTTCATTCCCAATTCATTTCTACAATAGTTAACCGACAAGCCTTTGCAATTAAATGTCCATTTAAAAAAAGAATTAAATCAGAAATAATAAAATAAAAATTAAAAAACATTTTTATCAAATATTACAGATACAGGCTCTTAAAAACATGTGTATGCCTTAGACAAGTCTCTAAAGACAATGCCTAATATTTACTTTGACTATTAGGATAGATGGTGGTTGTAAATGATAATGATATATCCATTTATTAATATTATATAAATGTTAGCATCATCTGAAAATGTTTGTATTTATTTGTTTTTTATGTTTACCATTTAGGACAGTTCAGAATTGCCTTTAAAGTATGTCAACACTGGACAGAGTATTACAAGTTTATTAAGTTTTATTGATGTATTAATGGTGAGAATATGAGACTACAATATGACTAATAATAGATTTGAGAATTCACTATATTAATAAAGACTTGTTTTATTTTTTTAATATAGGGTCAGCCATCCTATTTCAAGACTGTATCTGCCAAAGCTGTTGAAGATACAGTCATTTTAAAATTACCTTTTCAAGCATTTCAAAACATATTTGAACGATATCCTGAATTTTTAGTTCGTGTTGTGCAGATAATAATGGTTCGATTACAACGTGTTAGTTTTACAGCTTTATATCATTACATGGGTCTTACTTCACAACTCATAAATCCTGTAAGTTTTAAATACTTTATTTTGGAGTTTATATGATTTTATAATAAGGATTTTATGAACATTTATGTATGCTCAAAACAATAAGGGGTGCAGGTAATTTTGAGAGTTGTGATGTCTAACACAATCATAAGAAACAAGTATGAAGTAGGCTTTCATCATATATAAAAATGTTTCCATGTGCAAATTTGCTGTGACATCAGAATGCATAAATCACAGGTTAAGATAAAAACAGAGGTTTTTATTCTGCCAAGATTATCATGACATTGTCATTTCTTGATTCTCAGTTCAAATGATGTTGCAACACGATTTGCCAAATACTGTATATTTGTATATTCATGAATAAACCGACTCCCGATTTTTTTATCCGAAATAGTGAAAAAACAACATGACTCAAGCATAAGCCGAGGCAAAAATAAAATATTTTCTTTAACGTTTTAGAGAGTATTCCACACAGATTTGCAGTAGCATAACTACTTGAGGTAATTGCACACACCGCTAAATTTCATTTTCCACTCTTGATAATGCCTAAGAATCTGCCAAAAAATGGACTTTTATGCAGATAGCATAATGAAATTGGTGGAACAATAGAAGAAATATGTTGAGCAACTTGGTTCTTATGTTGAAAAATAGGTAAACTCTGCAGCCTTATTGTCAATATTGTTTAAATATACAGGGTGATTCTAAAATGGTGAATCAAAAGTACCTAGCACTGTTCTTTGGGTCACAATGAACATGCAAAATGTTGAAATCTCAACCTTTATACCCCTAAACACCCTTGTTAAAATCTCGAAGTTTCGTCATCATCCCAAGAAACAAGCAAGCCTGCTGTACTGGATCAAGTTCTTGACAATGTGGCTGAGGATCCTTCCAAGCAGTGATATGGAGGATTCTGCATAATAATCTGCAACACCTGTTCCACATTCAGCAAGTGCAATCACTGCTATCTGGGTATTATCCAGCCCGAAGAGCGTTTTGTGAAGGAATACAGCACGTTTATTTTCTGCAAAAGTGATGATGGAAACTTTCGATGACATAAGGAAAGATTGATTTTCTTCGGAATGATGACAAAATATGACAAATTTCACGAGGTTTTAACAAACTTCGCAAGGTGCTAAGGTATAAGGGTTGGGATTTCGACATTTTGCATGAGGAATTTTATGTTCATTTTACCCCACAGTTTAATGCTAGGTACTTTTGATTCATCATTTTAGAATCTCCCTGTATAGTTATGTTAAAAAAATAATTGTATGTTACTTATTGAAATGCCCTCACAGTTAATTTCACATCTTTACCTAATGATAAAGTTAATTTTTCAGTTTCTTTGTGTTGAAGTTAAAGTTAAATAAATTTTTTAAATTATTTTTTTCACTTCAACAGTTTTGGTAACAATTGTTAACATAATCATTTTCGTAATGATAATAAATGTGCTCAGAGTGAGAAACATTTTCACAAATTTATAAATCTTTTTCATGCTTTTAAAAGTCAGTAAATGAGGAGAAGTCCAGAAATGTAAGTGACTTTATTTATTCTTTTATGACAACACTAATCACACTTTGATGAATCGTAACCTTATTTATCACGTGTGCAAACGTTTCATGTTGGTTAAATTTACTGTTGGCTTTTATGAGTTTTAGCTAAAGTTTCACAGTTAAAAATTAATGTTTCTTTATGCACTGCACAAGAAAAGAAAATACATTCTATAATTCAATACTGCACTCAGAAGTTACAAATCATTAGTTTCCAATCATGAATCAAATATTTATCATATACGCTATAGTAAAGTATAATCATGAATCATGCCATTAAAGGCAGATGAACCAGTATTGATGATAATTTTGTCCATTTCTTTCTTGAAGATGGAAAAAGGATTATTATATACAAAGTGCGACAATTAAATAATGAGACTGATTTTTTTTTTTTTTTTTTTTTTTTTTTTTTAGCAAAGATGCAAAGTAGAAAAATTCAAATAAGTGTATTTACCTCTACTTTGGAACTTATTCGTTGTGTGATGCCTGTTTCAATGTGATTGGACAACCAATTTTTCTGATAACAGAACGGTAACAAACCTTTGTGTAGTGGTGTCATCAAAAACCTCAAAATGAAGCAGTGTTAAATTGAGTAAAACTGCGACTGAAGCTTTTGAAGAGCATGGAGTGGCATGCACGCACCTCCCAAAGTGTCAGTTGTTCAGAACAAGAATTGGGTGTTGCTGCATGACAACGCACCTCTGTACTGCACACTCATTGTGAAATAGTTTCTTGTCCAGAAACAGATTCCAATGTTGGATCATCCTCCATACACATTTGATTTGGCTCTAGTGGAATTTTTTTCTTTTTCCAAACATCAAAAGGACAATATTATTTTTGTACACATTGCGTATATTCTGTTTGATATTTTAATAATTACTGTACGATTAGTATAATAAAATTCACTGAGCTTTAGTTCCATGAACTCAGATACAGACCCTCATTATTTTCATTTTAATTGTTGGTAAAGAAGAAAAATGTGGCATACCTTAAAGAGATTTGTTAAATTTATTAATAAATGAAATTAATTGCAGCATTCCAGAAATATTGTTAGTGTGAGTTTTTCTAAAATGATGGGAACATAAACATATAACTTCTGAGTGCAAATTTGACAGAAATAGAAGTTTAAGAGCACTGAATATATTGCCAATAAGAGCACTGAAAATATTGCCAATAAGAGCACTGAAAATATTGCCAATAAGAGCACTGAAAATATAAGAATGGTGACTGGTTCAGCACATGAGAAACTGCTTTAAATAATATATTTAACTTTAAATAAGAATTTGTTAATATTTTCACCACAGTACTATAATCCATCCAGCCTTAGTTTCACGAAATGTCATGGACATGTTAATTTTTATGTATTGTTTAATTTTTGTTGTAACAATGTCCAACGATTGAAACTGCCATCACATTTGGTGCAAACAACAGCTTGTTGGACTATAAATTCATGAATTGAATTAAAAGTTAACCTCGTGTAACACTTTCCAGCAGTAAACAGACGATATAGAGGAGATGCATTTTTTCAAAATTTCATTTTTTATTCTCCATAAACAAAAAATTTGATTGCTAGCAAGCGAAATACATATTCAAGGAAAATAAAAAATGCAATTGTGGAAATGTGCATATCCCGCACATCTTATGTTTAGTCCTGGAGATAACAAACATTTAAAAAAAATATATAATTTGAATTTTATTTTTAATTTAATAAGATTTCTTATTGTTGTACATTAAATTTTTATTGACTAAACTATTTCTTTCTCTAATGTTTAGTATAGAATAAATGGTAATTTCATTTCGTTTTGTTTTTTTAAAAAGTTTACATTTTGATAGTTTTCAAAGGTTGTTATTTTTGAAAAATGAAGAAATAACAAAAGTGTAAACTGATTTTACATTCTAAGAAGGAATTTGATCAAATTTCATTTACGTCTGACATTGGACTTCTGAATTTTAGCTTTGTATTTCAAATGTAGGGTCATTTTAAAGCCCTTGTTCAGTATAATTTTTTTTTTAATAAATTTTGTTTTATAAGATTATCTGCTCATTAACCTTTTTAAGTATCAATGAGCAGATAATTTTAACAAATTCAGTGGGGAGAAATCTGTTGAGCAAATATAGTACAATTAATTTTCTTTTCTATTAAACAGAAAATTTAACTTATCAGGAAAAGACAATGGCCTTTGCAATGCTCTTATTAATGCAAAATTCTTTATGAATATTTTTAGGGCAGCCAGGTTCATCGAAAAATTTCGGCACCAGCTATGGTTTCTCCAAAAACAAGTCCAGTTAGAGCCAAAGAATTTCGTATGACTAATGAGGAAAAATCAACTTTATCTGCAGATACTGCGGTTGGTAAGTTCCTTAACGTTAAATACAGTGCGGACCTGATCGAACGCGGTCTTCGGGAGTCACAATATTGCGACCGTGTTAGATCGAGCTGCAGTTGACCCCCCCCCCCCCCCCTCTTTTCGTCCCACAATTAAACGACCACGTCGGATCTATTTCTAAGTATGAAAAATAATTACAGGAGTTAAATCAAAATAATTTAATATCAAAATCAAATACATGTACATGTAGTTTAATTTAGGGTTAATTTAAACAATTACATCTCAAAGTTTAAAGTATTCATCTATTTTCTTTTAATTTAGCTGCCTCTCTCATCCTTTTTTTCGCAATTCCTAGGCTTGATTTTAAGTGCAAAATGTGTATTGGATCTTCGTCGATCGATTCAAAGTATACAGGGCGTTTCATAATTGGTGTCCCGTCTTTAGGTCCAAATAATGACTCAAGGAGAACAGATTGGGGGAAAATGATTATTGATTATTTGGTTTTAATATCCCCTAATTTAGAATAAAAACATTTCGTGTCCCTGGGGGTGAAGGGGTAAATTTTGAAAATTTTAATTTTGTAGGGGTAGGGGTTACACCCCATGTGTTATTTAGAAAGTTGTAGAGCATCATGTAAAATGTGAGTTTAGCAAAAAACCCAGTGAAAAAATCTCATGCCCTGCTCCTTTTCCGAAGCAGAAGATCACGTTGACCAATTCCATCCTGGAATTGTTCTGTCTTCTATGTGCTGAAACATGCCTTTTATTTGCTTTTCCGCATGAAAGTGAATGTGAGTATGGTAATTTATGTTAATTTTTTGATTTGCATGCTTTACATGGTGGAAATATCAACATTCAGTTTTCCTTGTGCAGTGTGACTGTTTGTAAGCTACAAACAGTTGACCACGTGATTGTGGGTGATTGGTTTATCCGATTTGGATGATTTTTTTTTTGTTTGTTTTTTTATGCTGAACAAGTTTGCAAGTGGGTTTTTTTCTCTATCCCTTATGGTTTTTGAGATAAATTTTGAATGTGTCCTAAGTTACATATTTGGGATGATGAAAAGTGCACCATGGGATAGGCCACCCACAACTTCCTATTCATTGGATTCATCAAAATTGACATATCTGCTTCGGTTCAAAAAATAAAAGGGGGGTTCAGACTTTTGTATTCACCCTGTATAACCTTTTGCTGCGGAAATCGGATTCATTCCATAGGCTTTAAGAAAACTTCACGTTTTTCTGCCAAAAGTGGCTAATTTCATCTTATCGGGAATGACGATGAAACTTAAATATCAGTGAAAGGGTTAATATAACTGATGCCTTTTTTTGTCTTACATAGTTTATAATGAACTCTTGCATTCTTTTTTCCTGTAATTGAATCTTCTTTCTGCATTTTAGGGCAAGATTCTTCAAAATCATCTTTACCACAGTCTGAAACTGGAATTGGCAGTAGTAAAGGGAGAGTTAGTGTTACTGAAGGAAAAGATATGAAACCTTTATTTCAAATAGGAAAACAGGTCTGTATTGTTCTAATCCATTTTGTTCCTATGTTACTCTATCTGACACTATGAGAAATTAATGGCTATTAATATAAATTATTGTTGAATTCTGTTGTATTTTATAGTTATAGTCTGCATTCACCTTTGACTAATTTGATGACTATTTTAACTTCTTGTATTATACTAGGTATCGATATCAGAAGGCACAAGGAAACGTAAATCTCGAAGTATTCAAGAAAATGTTGAGCGAATCATTGCTTCTGGTGGTGAAGAAGTGGATTATCTGGCCATTGCCAAAGAAGGTTTCAAAACCCAACTTGGTCTAGATGATATTTCTATTTTGGAAAATAGAATAGAACTCCACGATCTTCATTCCGGAACTTATCTCATAAAACAAGAATCACTTCGTGTAAGATTTTATTATTAAATTTAAAATTTTTTTCTGCTTTATCATAATCATAGAAATCTTTTTCATAGAAAGCATGAAACTTGTTTTCAATAGTGTGCTTTGTGTAATTTTACTTTCTGTATAAAAAACATCAATAGAATGAAATGTTTATTCAAAAATGGTTGTTTAATTTTTTTACATTTTTGGATGCATTAATAGGGAGTCATTTGCATACTTTCACATGATTTAAATCTTAACACTTCTCTGTAGCGGAATTCAAATCTACATGACCCGACATACTTGAGAACTTGAGAAATTTACAAGAAAAAAATTCCAACGAGTTAAATAGAGTTTAGTCTATGGCAGTGAAATAAAATTTGTTAATGGTAAATTAAGATTAGTTGTGTTCATGTTCTGCATTTGTTGCTGTGAGAACTCTAATTGATGAGTAGCTAATTTGCTTACTTTTTAAACTTGTTAATTGTAGATTTCATGCAGAAAAAACAATTTGCATACTGCTAAGCTGGTGGACATCGCCAATGGGCAGTAATTTGTGATGTCCACCAGCAAGGGGTGGTGTGAGGGGCATGATGCCCTGGGCACCAGCATTGATACCCTTGTTGGGCTAAATATGATAATACCATGCCCCGGGTGCCATTTACCCTTCCATGCCACTAACTTGGATACTGTTTTTCCATGCAATATCCTAATGGTGGCCAGAAAAAGTAAGGCAAATTATTTAGCAGATTAAAAATAAATAAATAAATAAATAAATAAATAAATAAATAAATAAATAAATAAATAAATAAAAATTGCTTGCTCATTGACTGGAGCTGATGCAATGGTAGATGTAGAACATAAACATGACCAGTCTTCGTTTATTATTGGGAGACCGGGCTTTATTCCACTGCCAGAGATTAAACTTTATTTAACTCCTTTCAGAGGAGAGAAAACAAAAAAAAATGATGATTTATTTTTTAAAAATCAGTAAAATAATTTTTTTTTTTTACGTTCTTCTCAGGATGTCACTTTGGTATATGTTCTAATGGGATCTTTGCTAATGTCACAGAAGAATCTTGATAAAGGTGATGAAGCCCAACTGTATGTTGCTTATCCTGGAGAAATAGTTGGTGGCTTATCTGTCCTTTCTGGAGAGCCATCTTATTTCACTATTAGGGCTCGATCCTATAGTAAAGTTGCTATAATCAGCAAAAATAGTTTCTATGCGTAAGTAATTCCTTTTAGGAAAAAGCATGCCAAATGAATTTTTTTTTTTTTTTTTTTTTTTTTATAAAGTTTCTTAAAAATTGATGATGTTATTGAAAATATTACAGCATCATGGCTGAAAGACCTAGAATGGTACTACATGTTGCCACTTCTATTGTAAAGCGGTTATCTTCTTTTGTACGTCAAATAGATTTTGCTTTGGATTGGATGCATGTAGAAGCTGGAAAATCACTTTATAGGTTGTTGTTTTTTTTTTAATGTTTATTTTTTGTATATTTATCAATATGTAAACAATAAATCTGTCTTTTTTTAATTTATGAACAATTATTTATTAGGCAAGGAGATGTATCTGATTGTACATATATTGTTCTGAGTGGTCGTTTGAGATCTGTAACAACTAGGAACGAAGGGAAGAAAGAACTTGTAGGTGAATATGGGCGAGGTGATCTTATAGGAATAGTAAGTTTCTGTTTATATTATATCATTATTTTATTCAAATTATTTACCCCACATCCTGACCAAGTCCAAATTTTAAGTAAATGGACTTACGGTGACCAAACACCTTAAAATTATCATATCTGTACAGGAAAAAATGATCTAGTCTAAAAGATAGCCTCCAAGTAGCCTACTTAAAAAATTTACTCAGTTTGTCCAGTATCTCATTTATCAGAGGAAATTTAAGTTTAACTGCCTTTATCTCAGATTATTGAAAATTGGACTTGGTCAGTTTTTCCACTATACCAACGATATATGTTTTATGCAGAAAAGGAAAGCCAAACAGTTTTTCAAATATTAGTCCCCATTCTTACCTTGGGTAATGATCGAAAGAATGTACAAGTGGCTGAAATGAGATTCCTAATGCATATAGCAGATGTACTTTACTATACTCTTTTTCATAAAAGAAGTTCAACGAAATGAACCAATCAGAACACACACTTGATTGGTTGCTTATCAATTAGTTACTCTGCGTGTGCAGGTTAAATTAAAATAGATAGCATTGTCCCACTTACCTACTCATCTGAAGAGAAAGCTTTTAACGTTTCAATTAACAGTGATAAAATATGATCTTATGAAAATAATAAAATTTGGCTTTAATATTGAGGAAAGTGTGAGACATTATTAAAGAGAGCTAATACTTAATGCTGAGACATGGCAGTAAAGACATTAAGGATTAGCTCTCCCTCTCACCAGTGCTTGCATCTGATTGGTTTCCACTCTGACCCGAACAAAGGTGAACAGGCTTTTTTATGAGAAAGAGTATAGATGGAGTGCACAGCACTACAGTAGAGTAGTCTTTAGGTGTTGAGCTGCTGCTTCTTCATATTGAGAGGTCTTGGTTGCATTGGTATGGTCATGTGGTGCCACAAACTGGTCTTCCTAGGCAATTGCTTTTTTTCCAAAATGTTGGGTAAGAGTTTAAAGGGCTTAGACTCCATGGAGAATGTGGGTTCGAATCAAACCTGTCTTCCAAGTTGTACAACTTGTATTCAGGGGTGGCTTATAATCGGGCCAATATGGTAATTTGCAGACACAATATGAAGATGAATTGGGCCAAAGCAGGACTCAGAGTCAGCATAGATTAAGGGACTTTGGTTAGGTTACCATGAATTAAAGGTCACCTTGAATAGAGACTCTAGAGTTAATCCTCTCCCTTTACCCATGGCAACATATTGGGTCAGCCGCCAAGATATAATAGGTGAATTGTATAAAGGATCTCATTGCATTGATCTACTTTAAAATATTTTTGTAAATATTTTTAATTCATTAATTTTTAATGATAGCCTTTGTAATTAGTTTTTTTGTATTTGTAGGTGGAACTTTTAGCCGAAACGGAGAGATATACGTCTGTTATGGCTGTACGAGATACAGAATTAGCAAAAATACCCGAAGGATTATTGAATGCAATTAAAGTGAAATATCCAGTGGTAATATATACTCATTTTTATTTATAATTCCTTAAGAATTTGAATTAAATAATAAGAATTCTGCAATTTTCTCAAAAGAATTTGTATTCTGTGAAAGTAATTTAGCTAAGCTTCTCTTAAGAAGCTCAGCATGCCCTGAAAAAAAATCCTGGGTGTTGATCCCATCCGTCCGCTACAAAATTATTTCTCCAATATTGAGAATAATTAAAATTTAAGTACAGTGGTATAATTCTTGCAACATTATGACCTCTTTACAGTGTTCTCCTCAGAAAATATCATATGGGTAGAAAGATAAAATAGCCTGGCGGACAACAATTTTCAACCAATATCAGTGGGGCGAAATGCTCCTTCAAAAAGGCCTGGGGAGAACCCTGCCTTTATTTAGTTTAACAAATGGTATTATTAAGGAAATACTGGTTTCACAATGTCCGTCTGTCCCTTTCATATTTTCTACATTTTTGGACATAGTAGGTTAAACTTTGTAATGTATGTAATGTTTGTATCATTGTTCTATTGTTCTCCCCACAATGCCTCTGTGAGATTTCCCATGATGCTTTGAGCACTTCACTCTCGATTTCTAAAATGTAAGCTCCTCATGTATATTCCTCCTTATCTTACAATAAAGTATAGTTATGAAAACCAGCCATTACGAACTCACTACAAAAACACAACAGCTGGCGACGAGAATATGGATATGGCTGTGTTTTAAACACTAATTTAAAAGATAGCGTTCATCGGATACTCAAATTTTCACAATGACAGCCCGAGTGTTAGCGCACGTGCCCCCCTACGAGGAGAGCGATGGCGACTGGCCTACTTATGTTGCGTACGTAGAACAGATCTTCTTAGTGAATGAAATTCCTGCGGAACAGAAGTTATCAGCTCTACTGGCTACAATGGGACTCAAAACGTATCGTCTTTTGACGGATTTGTTAGCTCCGACGGATCCGAAAACTAAAAAGTATGACGAGATCGTTACGACCTTGAAAAATCATTTCAACCCGAAGCCAACGATCGTTACAGAAAGGTATCGTTTCCATTCACGTAAACAAGAAGAAAATGAATCTATTTCCTCTTTTGTGGCAGAATTACGTAAACTTTCCCGTGGCTGTAATTTCGGTGCGAACCTAAACGATGCACTACGAGACCAGATGATAGTTGGATTAAAGAGTGAAGCCATTCTGAAGAGATTGCTTGCAGAACAAGACATTACATACGATAAGGCCTATGAACTAGCCACAACTATGGAATCCGCTACGAAAGATGCTGCAGAACTGTTGCAGAAACCACTTCAAAAGTTGATCGTCACAGAAACGTCAACAAATTCAACGTCAAGGACAAGATTTAAAAAGTGTTATCGATGCGGAAAGAAACACAAGGCGTCTCAGTGTCCAGCGATTGACTGTGTTTGTCATCATTGCGGTAAGAAAGGACATTTAAGCCCCATGTGCAAGTCAAGAAATAAGACAAAAACATCACAGGAATCAACTGCTCCAAAGGTCTCCAAGACGAAATATCTGGAAGACAGCGGCTCCATCCTTCAACAAACACCTCTATTACAATTGATAAGTGGTAGTTTGGATCCTATTATATTGGAATGCTTTCTAGAAGGTAAACTAGTAAAATTTGAACTCGATTCTGGTGCTGCATTGTCAGTGATGTCACTGTATGACTTTAAACTTTTATTTCCCGAAAAGAGACTGTTAAATACAAATGTTGTAATGGAAACCTTTACTAGAGAAAAAGTATATCCTAAAGGGGTAGTTAAATTAAACGTTAATTTTAAGGGACAAAATAAGTTATTACCATTACATATAATTGATACTAAGGCTCCACCATTGATGGGTAGACAATGGATGTCTGAGTTTGGATTAGATAAATTACTAAAATCCGAATTGACACCATTCCACCATTTACAAGTGAGCAGGGAAGGTCAACAAAAATTAACAAAAATATGTACCGACTTTGCAGATATATTTTCAGATGGAATTGGTCTGATCCCTTCAATAAAAGGAAGTTTACCACTGAAAGAATCGGTGACTCCTAAATTTATGAAAGCACGTCAAATACCGTTGTCTATTCAATCAAAGGTAGCAGCAGAGTTAGATCGTTTAGAATCTGAAAATATTATTGAACCAATACAACATAGTAGTTGGGCAACTCCGATTGTTCCAGTTGTAAAAGATAATAGAGTAAGAATATGTGGTGATTATAAGATTACTGTAAATCAAGCAATTGAATCTAGTACTTATCCTTTACCATTAATTGACCAAATTTTTACAACCTTAGGTGGAAATAAATTTTATACTAAGCTAGATTTAGCTCGTGCCTATTTACATTTAGAAATGGATGACAAGGCACAGGAAGCTTTAACTTTGACAACTCCTAAAGGTTTATACAAGGTTAAAAGATTAATGTTTGGATTATCTTGCGCTCCTGCAATATGGCAGAAGACTATGGATGAAATTCTACAAGGTCTTCAAGGGGTTCAATGTTTTTTGGACGACATTTTAATTGCAGCTGAGTCTGAAACTCAAATGTTTGAGAGACTTCGTTTAGTTTTTGACAGATTACGAAAATATAATCTACGTCTAAACAAACAAAAATGCCAATTTCTTAAACCCATTAAAGCCATTACGAACTCACTACAAAAACACAACAATGTAACTTATCATAGGTGTGTCCTACTTCACTATTTAGTTTTGCTTTGATTAGTGCACTGGGTTCAAAGTTATGGGGGTGGGCCAGAAGGCACAAAAGATCTACTTGGAGTGAAATTCGGTATGCAGATTTCTCTAGGTAAGAACTACATTACTAAGAAGTTTGGGCAAAGTTTTCCATTGGAGTCAGAATTGTGGGGTGGCAGCCACTTGGTCATTAGAACTATAGCAAAATATGTCATGTGATATGTCATTTGAACGAAAATGAAGAGAAATGAAAGAAGATTAAATTTTCTAAATACTATGTTTGAGAAAATCAATTTTTTTATTTAAAATATTGGGAGGGGGGTTGAATTAAAACTGCAGATAAAAGGAAAAATAGATGACCTCAGGCTTCTGCTACTTTCCTATATCTTCCTCGGAGAGGTTAATTTCTTGTTATTTATTTGAATTTTAACAAGATTTGGATATTGTTTTTTGAATTGTCAATTAGTGAATTATTGTGAACCAGCTCATTTGTTGAGTTAGTTCATTGTTGCCTACAAAATTTTTTAAAATTAAATTTAATTCTGTACATTTGTGTATGTGGATAAATTTTAATTTTCTTAATTTCATTATATTCATTTTTTAATTTATCAGTAAACAATTTATTTAGTAATAAAAAAATAATGTATTAGTGAAAATCAAAGATTTATTTATTGAATTTTTCTTAAATTGTTCAGAATATTATAAATATAAACTTTCTTGATAGGTGATGTATCGAATGATGCATCTTTTGGGACATGGCATACTAGGAAGTTGGCAAAGGGGAAGTCTTCCAAGTAAGTGCTAAACATGATAATAGTTAATTGGCTGCATGATAAACTATTAAGATGAGATGAAAAAAGATTAACTTCATTTGTGAAAATTTTATCCATTAAATTGATAAAAATCTAGTGGATATATGAGACTATGGGGTTGTTCGGAAATTTTTTAGCATAATTTATTAAGCTTATTGCAGAGTTTTATCATACAGGATGGGGCAAACACAATTAGATGATTTAAATTTGGCACAGTGCCAATTCTTTGTAAGTGATGCAGTGAAATGCACATCGCTGAATAAAACAGTTTAAAGCCTTTAGTCATCATGGTAAGAAGTGCATCGAGCTTTTGCTGTGGAAACATTCTTCAAAAGCAAAGATTCCACTACTGTAATCCAGCATGTTTTTCATTGGAAGGAACGGAAAGGTTCCAACACACAAAAGAATATTGAATTGGATCGCATAATTCAGACCTAATGCATCCATTATCAGCAAGAAGCCTCGTGGTTGCCCTTGAACTGTGATGAACAATGTGGAGAGGTGTGTCTTGCCTCCAATGGAGCTCACCTAAGTGATGGTATCTTCAAAAAGTGACCCAAAAATGAAATGCTTTTCCATGTTCTTTAGAATTGTTAACCTAGTTGTTATTTAGTTTTCAATTAAAGTGTTAATTTTCAAGTTTTTAAATAATGTAATTATTTTTGCCCCACCCTATATTTGAATTTGGCTTTGGATTTCATATAGAGCTTTCAATTATCAAAAGACTAGGAACTAATCCTTCTGTTCCAAAGATATTGTGTATTTTTAGTCAATGTGTAAAACTTAATTATTGAGATTAGATTTATATCCGTCAGAGCTTCTTTTGTCCATTGTTTCTGAGCATTTCCTTTTTGCAAGTTTATGCAACTTGAAGATTTAATTATATAAGATTAAACCACAACTCTAGTATAAATCTCATTATCACTAGAACTTCATAAATTCCTAGTATCACATGACTATATTGGCGGCTGACCCAATATGCTGCCATGGGTCTTCTTTTTTCCAGGCCATGGGTAATCAGAGAGGATTAACTCATAGCCTCTATTCGAAGTTACCTAATCAAAGCCCCGAATCCATGCAGACTTTGACTCCTGTTTTGACCTAATTCAGCTTCATTTTGTTGACCTAGAATTTCTGTTACATATTGTTTTGTTTGGAAGACCTGTTCAATGCGTTGTGAACTACTACTACTACTACTACTATTACTATTACTACTACTACTACTACTACTACTGTGAATGAAATCACTACTTGTAAAAAAAAAAAACAGGCTAGTGGCCAATGCAATTGGCTGAATTTGAACCATGATGCTTATCATTCAAACAAGGTCATCTGCCTTCTTATAATAGATGAACTGAATCTTCCCTGTTGCACAAACATACATATAAATTGAACCAATTAAGTGGCAACAGAAGCAGAGGTATTTGCCCATGGCTGCAAACAAATGTACACAAATTTTAAAAAAGCATGAAAATAGTTTATCCAAATGCAAATATCCCAGTTTTTAAGGTAGACACCCATCCAGAATGAATATGTGAAACAGTCTTTGAATCTGAATATCAGCCAGTACTAAACAGTAGTCCCTAATTTTATCCTTTCATCTTTCATTTAAGCACACGTGAGAAAAAAAATTAATCATCTGCTGTTAATAGTGTGTTGCACATCCCTTCGCTTTAATTACAGCCTCAATGCTTTTGGGCATTGATTGTATGAATGTCTTTTAGAAAGTCCTTATCAATCTCCAACCATGCTGCATACAATTTATCCTGCAAGTCGGTGATGTTAGTCGGATGGCGATTCTTCCGCTTAACACATTTTTCCAGGTGGTCCCACAAATTCCCTGTTGGGTTCAGAACTGGTGGGCCAATCGAGGTGCTGTACGGTCTGATCATGTTGATCAAACCACTCCTCCACAGATCTAGTCTTGTGAACTTTGCTCTTGATAACAGATATCATCCAGGTCAGACATCCTTGATGTGATCTACAAAAGGCAGCATTTGTCCATCCAGGATGTCACGATAGTGATGCTGGTTAAGCCTGGTGCTAATTTCAATGAGAGGTCCCTGTTTTCATTGTACTGAAAACTTGCCCACAGCATCACAGAGTCACCTTCCACCTGCACCACACCTTGAATACAATCGGGGTGAAAGGCTTCATTGCTTCTTCTATGCTCACAATATCAAGTGTCATTCGAATAAAGACAAAACTTTGATTCATCTGCCAAATGACACATTTCCAGATGTCTACAGTCAGTTCTGATATCGTTTGCACCACTGTAAGCAAGCTTTCTTGTGAGTTGGAGTGAGCAACGGATGCTTGCGAGGTAACCGGCTCCAGATGGTCATTTTATGCAGTTGCCTCCTTAAGGTTCTTTCACAAACTTGTCTATGTGGACCAGTATTGACTTCCTGCAGTAGTTCTTACCTGATTTGAAAATGGTTGGTTGTGATGTGGCACGATATTCAAGTTTGGTCCCATTCAGTCAGCACTGACTTCGGAACCACAGTTTCGATGGTTGTTGCCACCCAACCTGCTTGTGGACCATTTCTTGAACTCACAGATGTCTGTGTGCTTTGATACTCTAGGAAAGGTACCTAGCATGGGATGTCCTTTGCTAGCCCAAATGCTATGACCCCTTTTTGCCACTGAGATACATCTGGCTTAAGACCCATTTTTTGACACTAAATAACATGAACTGCTGTTAACAATGCTCGTAAATTGGTTAGCTACTACTATCTTGCACTGAAATGTGCAATTCATTTGTATATTCAAATTACTTTACGTAGAGGCATCGTAGAATCCTCAAAGTGAGTACTTTTTATTTTTACTATTTTATTTTTTAGCAACTAGAGAACAGGAGCACAGTTTACTTTATTGCAAACAAAACATAAACAAGATAATGGTCGTTTGAAATACGAGTAAATGTTATTTTGTCAACTTATATTTTTACAATTTTTACAATGTAAGCCTTTCTCTGGACGCTACTATAAATTCTATTAAGGAATTTTTAAATTTTAATATTTGCTTAAATTTTTCAACATAAATAGTGTGAATATCATTTACTTTTTCATTGTTTTTTTTGTTTTTTTTCTTTAATGTCAGAATGATATTGTCAGAATGTTTTCAAATTTAGAACTTTTTCTTTAGTAGGTCTCAAGTGCTTCTGTCTAATAGATTTATGTTTATTTTATTTTATTAGTGGAATCACGTCCAAGCGGTTCTAATTTCTCAACTGTAGCTCTTGTACCAGTCAGTGATGATGTCCCTTTAACGGCGTTTGCATTTGAATTGTTTCATTCACTTAATGCTATTGGTAATTTAAAGTTTCAATGCTTATAATAGTTATCCACACTCCTAACTTTATTGAAAAAAATAAACCTTATAATAATCATTAAATTTCTATTAGCTATTTAGATGAAGTTTCTAAAGTAAACTTTTAAAAGTATTGTTATATTACATAAGTTCGGTGCAGATCAAATCTAAGATGGAACTGCAGGGGTTAAGATATGAAATTTCATCTGAAGAAATATTAAATTGACAATCAAAATCTTATTATATTAGAAAATTCTACACATACTCTGTCGTTTGACCAAATTGCCCCTCTCTGAAATGTGTAACCTTCTGAATTTAACACCGATTTCATATTGAAGTTTTAGACTAAGATTTATTTAAAACACAAGTGAGCCATAAGTTATCCATTTCTCATTTTTCTTGTATATGTGTATTTTTGATTTATTTAATTACAGGCCCTTCATTAAGGTTGACTAGTGACCTTATTAAAAAAATGCTAGGACCCTCTATTCTAGAGAAAGCAAATGATTACAGGTTATCTAGCTGGCTAGGTCAGCAAGAAGATCATCATAAAATAGTAATGTATCAATGTGACATTGAGTTGACCCTTTGGACTCAGCGTTGTATTCGACAAGCTGACGTCATTCTGTTTATAGCCCTGGCAGACCAAAAGCCAGTAATAGGAAGGGTAATTATTTTTATTATTGTTGTTTTAAAATATGTACATGAACCTCTTTAATCTATAATTAACCCATAATTGGGATTTGGATTTTAGTGAATTATAGAAATTTTCAACTTTGGAGAATTTGCCATTAATTAGTATTAAATGCCTAAGTAGTACTAAATTTGCCATAATTATACGAGGGCTGTCCAGAAAGTAAAGAACAATGGGGAAGTTGCATGAAAATTTTTTTAATTTTTTTTCGATAGTTTAGATCACTAATATACCGGTATGGGTATTCTTTTTTTCTAATTGTGCGTAGTTTTTTTTTTTTAAATTATTAAACTTGACACCCCCAAAAAGCGCTACGTCATAGCTCAAGAGTGATGTGACGTCACGCGCCATGAAACCGGAAACCATGCCTATCTCTTTCGCTGCTTTTCATGATCTGTCTGCCTAGAGATAGATGTTAGATGCCTAACATCTTTATCTATGATCTGACTATAATAAACATGTATGCTTACAATTATTATTTCATTCCCATGCATACAAACACCAGAATAATAAGACTTAATAAAGCATTCACAAGGGCACCAAAACATCACGAGAGAAGAAATAAAAATAGATGAAAGTACTGACGAGCGATACTCGGTGCGAAATTAATGTTGGTTTCCATGATCTCGTACTCGTATGTTATTCTTCGATTTTCAGTTAGCCGAAGAAGGAATGGACAAAGGCACATGGGATACAATTAGTTTTTTCGTCTGATTCTTCAGACGTAACAGAACTTTGAATCAATTAAACTTTAAATTTCGCCCGGTTTCCATCACCTGTTCAAGTGTATTATTTACCCATGGATGTATACATCTTATCTTTGTTTCAGTGATTATCGACTATAATCCTGAATTCCACAAGGAGAAATATAGACATTAAAATAAGTAATAGAAGGACTCATTTTCGAACAAAATTTCTTGAGCTCTATTTTATCATAGATAGTTGCGTTTTCATCTCTTCTCATGGAGATCGAGGAAGGGGGGGGGGGTGAAATCGAAACGTCGGCGCTATGCCTTCTTGTGGTGCTGTAATTTTTAAATTATATCTGAAATGATCGATTTTATTAGTTCGAGGAGCTTTTAAACAACCTGTTTGACTTGTGTAATACCAATTTGTTACTGGATGGTTTATTATGCATTAAAATATGCGAAGAAATAGCAGTATCGCTAAACAAGATGCCATTTAGGAGCTATCCCCTTTCCGCGCATGCGCAGTAGCAGTGGCGATCTACAAAGGCGTGTGTTTCAATGGCGTGTGACGTCACACATCGTTTTAGTTTGGGGGCGTGGTTTTGCATTTTTAAAGTTAATTTTGATAGTTTTTTTAATACTTTTAAGATTTTTAATGGCAATTTTCATATTTAGCTTACCAAAATCTATATAAAACAGGCCTTCTTTTTAAAAAAGAAATTTCATGCAACTTCCCCATTGGCTATATCAAAACAAAACTTTATTTGCAACAATAATCAAACACTACTTTTCTACATAATCGCCATTGTTATTGAGGCACTTCTCACAACGAGACACAAGTTTTTTCAATGTCGATGTTATACTCATCTGCTGCTGTGAAGTTACTGCTTTTTCAAACACTTCATCAGGTTGGAAGCGTGGTCCCTCGAGAAACCCCTTCGTTTTTGGGAAAATATGAAAATCACTAGGTGCCAAGTCGGGACTGTAAGGGGGATGATCAAAAACATCCTACTTGAAACGTTGCAATCCTTGTTGTGTTGTTACAGCTGCATGAGGCTGAGCATTGTCATGAATCAACAGAATCCCTGCAGACAACATTCCACATCTCGTTTTGGATAGCGCTTTTTGAAGTTGCTTTTCTGTTTTTTGAAGGAGAATGTGTGTGATGCACTCAATGGATTGGTGCTTGGATTCAGTCATTGGTGGCAGATGAGTATAACATTGGGATTGATAAACTTGTCTCGTTACAAGAAGTGCCTCAATAACAATGGTGATTATGTAGAAAAACAGTGTTAGGCTTAGTATTGTTGTTCCAAATAAAGTTTTGTTTTGATGTTTGTTTTTTGTTGACATACACACAATCATTCTCTATTTTCTAAAATTAAACTGAACTCGTTTTAATTAAACAATGAAATTTATTATGCTGGGATTTTATTTTAAATTTTAAAAGTGTAGAAGGTAACCTGCATAAGCAATTTTTTCTGGCAATATATTCATGAAATATGCTGGACCACCAACTTAAAAATAAAAGAAAAAGCTGGTCACTTTACTAAAACAGAAATCCTTTCCTAAAGAATTCTGTATTAAAGAGGCTTCTGCACTAAAGAAGTCTAAATCAATATCTAATTGTCCTACATTTTACTGACTCTGAATTGCTCTTTTGAGTTTGTACTGGAGAATATTAAGCACTTTTTATATATTTTACTTTCAGTATGAAAAGCAACTGGAATCTTTAGCTGTGCGAACTCAAAAAGAACTGGTTTTGCTGCACAGAGTTGAAGGCTCCAAACCTTCAAATACTGTGCAGTGGCTCAATATTCGTAGCTGGTGTTCTTCGCACCATCATATCCGTTGTCCAAAACGGGTTTTTACTAAGAAGTCTTTAGCAAAGATGGTAATTGTTATTGTTTATAATGAACCTATTTTATCAGAGTTTCAATGATATATTTCTTTCCTGTTGTTAATTTAATACAGTGAATTAATTTTATATTATGCATTAAAACTGGATCTCTCAGGGAAGTGTTTGCTGTTTGCTAGAAATTTTTATCTGTTTGCTATTATTTAAAGATCCATATAAATCAATTTTTAGATTAATCAATTAGTACTCGTTAAAATTAAAGTGTAACAGTTACATACCCTTTTTTCTTTATTTTCTTTAGAAGTAAATGTATACAAAATATTTACAAAAACATTATCACTGTTAAAATGCCTACTTTAACATAACCATAGAATTTGAAAGCCTCATTGCTGACCATTCATTGCTATTGGGAACCTTCCTCTGTTACATTCTGATTCCAACCAAGTTTGTAATTAAAAAGTTTATTGTTATCATGTGAGGAAAACATGTTCAATTTACTCAGTCTTCTGTGTGATGTCGAGATTTTTTAAAATCTCAAATTCTATTTTCACAAATCCAAGTTGAAATCTATTCAATCTGTCTTTGAAATTGGCCTGACAGTTAAAAATCATTGGGTTTTCTCAAATGGCAACATATAGCATATGATATATCATTCAATCAGAAATTATGAGAAGGAATATAGCATTTTTTCAATTTTCAGAATACTACAGTTGAGGAAAATTGATTTCATCTAGATTAATCTATATAATAGGCCACTTTTATGTATAAATTTTTTTAGAGCCATTTCCCCCCAAAAAACAAAGAATAATAATTGACTGATCTTAAGAGGGTTTTTTTTCCTTGGCAAACCTGGACTTTATTTTTTTCAGAGCCAAATAAACCATGCTTATGCAATCTGTTGTCGGTCATGTGAAGCTCCAAATGGCTTTTGTAATTAATAAGTATAAGCTACACGAGTGATTAGTATAAAAAATTGTGATCAATGGTTTTTGATGAAGTTTTTTGGTGAATGAAGGCGTAAAATTGGCTGAAATTACAGGAGACTTTAGGTTCAGTTCAGGAAAGAAACACTCCACCACAAATAATGCATTCGAGTGGTGTAAGCAGTTCAAAGAACAATGCATCTGCTGTTAAAGTGGTAGCAAGTGTCTTTTGGGACAAACAGGGCTGTTATTCAGGTGGATTTCCTGCTTTGTAGTACAACACTCAACATTTACTACAATTGCCAGATTTAAGGAAGGAGACACAATTTTATGTGGTTTCATCATGAGGGGGTTTTCTTTTTCAACAAGAGAACATACAACCTCACACAGACAATTTTCATCTCATCGACCCCTTGAAAGAGTTTTAACATTTCTGCAGTGATGAAGAAGTGAAGGATGCTATGTGAAAATAATTGAAAGACAAAGTTTTATGCTGAAGGTATTCAGATACTTGTAAAATGTTGGGAGAAATGCATAAATGTAGCAGGGGATTGCATTGAAGAATAGAAATGCTCAGTAACATATAAATATGTTAGTTTTATTCTTTTACACACAAAAGTCCCTGTTTGCCTTGAACAACCCTCGTACATTCACAGATGCAATATAAAAATGTAGTCAGCATAATTTGATTCTTTATATAAAAATGGAAGAGATTTTTTTTTTTTTTTTCGCTACAGCCTAGAATCATAATATTGTAGATAACATTTATCATCTGTTTAGAAAAACAAAATGAAATTGTTAAATAAACAGTTAGGTTATTTGGAAATTTTTAACTTACAGTTAACTTAACAATTCATTTCATATTTTTATAAATGTTTATTTTTTGCAGACTGATATGTATCAAAAACTGTATGAAAGTGAACCAAACATTAATTCTGATTTTTCACGTTTGGCTCGTTTCATAACTGGGACTTCTATAGGTTTAGTTTTGGGAGGTGGAGGAGCAAGGTATGTTGATGAATGAAGTACATTGTATTATATGTTTATGAAGGCTATAGCTGAATAATAAAGATGAATTTAATTGATATTTTGTAGAGGGGCAGCACATGTAGGAATGTTGAAAGCAATACAAGAATCAGGAATTCCTGTTGATATGATTGGTGGAGTAAGCATCGGATCTTTCATGGGAGCACTTTGGTGTATGGAGCAGAATCTTACTACATTGACCCAGAAAGCAAGAGAATGGTCTTTTGTGAGTTCCCCCTCATTTGATTCTTTTATTAAATTACTGGATATATATTCTTCATGAGTATTGTTTCAACAATGATATTCTAAATAAAAACTTATACTCTGTCCAACGAAAGAAAAACTGGGCGTATCTAATTAAATTTCCGATTTCAATTGTTAAACATTGTTGCTAAGAAAAATTAACAATCGCTAACAATTGAAATTGGAAATTTAACTGGAGTCCCCAGTTTTTCTTTCATAGTCTTTTAATTTCCAATATGTTTGTTAAATAACTAAGCTTAATTTTTTTAATAAATGGAAAAAAAATTTCTAAGTCATTGGAAATTTATACATTTGGTAAAGGTAATAATGTTTTGCAAAAATGATTGACATAACACCAAAGAAATGGTAGCTAGAGGTAATCAGCTAAAAAGTCATTATACCATATTTCCTAAAATTTTGGCTCCTGCAGGGTCCTGCGACTAATACAGTGAATGTGACTTGCATAAGAAATTTAAATGTTTTTGTCTGTATATCTTTAAAAAAGATCAGTTAGTAGCCAACACTGGTGGAGGTACACAATTGCAATGCGTAACTTCCTTGGCTGATATCATTAAGACTGGTCGTGTTCATGTTCTGCATTTATTACTGTGTCAGCTCTACTTAATAAGCGAATAATTTGCCTTACTTTTTGAACTTATTAATTACGGATTTCACACAGAAAAAGTCTCTCCGAACTACTGTGCTGGACAACATAGCAATTGGATGGCCATTTTGAATTGCTACTAAGAAAACCGGAAATGTTACACCTAAAAGATTGCAGAGAGTTTATCATTCGTTATTAATAATGTTCATTTAGGAATTACGGAAATTAAAAGATTGTTTCTAGTAAATAAATTTAGAATGGTCTAGGCGTTTTTATTTGTCGTGACATATAGTGCATCTTATACAGCGAATGCGACTTATTTATTGTGTTTTTGCGGTTTCTCTTGAATTTTTGCTAGTTTGACTTATACAGAGTGGGCCAGAAAAAAGGATTTCTTGAAAATTTTCTAAGTTCAATGGGTAAGGTCCAATGGGGATCAGTCATCAGTGAAAGGAAATGAAACATGAGACGTGTCCACGAAAAAAACTCTCTCAACCATAATTTCACAAAAGAAAAAGTTACATTGTTGCAACAAAGGATTGACAATTACAGGTTCAACGGAACCTCTCACCCCCATTGGACCATAACCATCGAACTTAGAAAATTTTCATGAATCCTTTTTTCTGGCCCAGTCTGGAAAATATGGTAGCTGTTCATTACAGAGAGGTTCGACTCTATAATTTTTAAATATCAATAAATAAAGTACAAATTTGTGTTGATGTAAGCAATATAAAAATTTGATTAAGCATGGTATTGCATTTTGACTGTTGCTGTTCTTATTTATTGATTTACACCAATACTGACCTATACTGTGATTTTTAAATGTTACTATTATAAAATGAAAGCACTTTTCCTTTTTAGAAAATGACTTCTGTATGGCGCCAAGTGTTAGATCTGACATACCCTTCTACTGCCATGTTTACAGGTAAAAAAAATAATAAAGTGAAATAATAATAATAGATTCTGTTAATGGCAATTTGATATTAAAAGAAATTAAAATTAATGTTTAGTATCAAAATTCTAATATTGGGGTACCATAAAAAAAAATATACCATAAAAGGCTATTGGTACTTGAGATATTTTTTTAACAGATTGTTTTTCCTCCATTAGTTTATTTCTATCCAGTTCTGATCGTTTTTCTCTGATCAGCAGTTCTTCATTTCTCTTAACATAACTTAGTGCCTCAACCTTATTTATTTAATTCTTTGAAAGTACATCAAAGAAACTGAAATCGTGAATTAATTATAAACATGCCTTGGTACACATCCTGGCAGTCAGATGGTCAAGTCTGGATTTCTCGGTGGGGAGAATACTGCATGGTGCCCACCATGATGTTCAGAGGAAGTTGCGTCATGGAATGGGGCTCATAAAGAAATGGAGGGGTTCTGGAAATATTTATTACAAAGTTTGAAACAAGCGTCAGGCTTTAAGCAAGAGTTCTACAGATATTTCAAATCCACCTTTAGCTAGCACATAACTGAAAGATGGAGAATTAGACAATATACTGTAAATGTATGCCTTTTATTTTTTAAGTTGATTAATTAAGTTGATTTCAAGTCTTTTGAAAGATTTAGGGATAGTTTTTGTAGAATGAATAAGGGAAAAGTTGTTTGAATTTTTTTTTTTTACTTGAGATTTGCAGACTTTAATTGAAATTGGACAAATAGTAAAGAACTGTGCTCTTTTATATTCATAGAGGACTGATTTATTATTGTATGAATTGTAGGAGCTGGTTTTAACAAGATGATCCAAGAAGTGTTTCAAGATACTCAAATAGAAGATTTATGGCTCCCTTATTTTGCAATAACTACCGACATCACTGACAGTGCTATGAGAGTTCATAGATATGGTCTGTATTTTGATTTTAATCCTTTACTTTAAATATATTCTGCATTTTAAAATTATGTAACTTTACAAAAATTATTTAAAAACAGTTACTTTGTGTTCTGGGACACCTGCTGGCTGTTTAATGAATAGCACAGACATACATTTGAAGAATATGCAAATGATAGATTCTTCAGTTACTGGAATTATTTTATATCAAAAATTCTAATTTTTGATGGTAAATTGAAGATTACAGAAAGCTATATAGCCAGTATAGTGCAGCATCTCTATTTTGTGATTTCTTATGTCGCGAAATTGGATAAGTCGTGGTCAATGGCTGGACCCCGATTTTGTCATTTTTCACTGGGAGGGAGAAAATGGCTCTTATATGAGCGAAGCAATAAGGATTCTTTTGTTCAGATTCATCATAAATTACAGTTCGTAGGTTGTTGTTGTTTGTGTTTTTTATTTCGTTTACTTTTATTCCATTAAAACCTATTAAAGATGAAATGATCATGTTAAGCCCATTTTCCATTTAGCGACTTTCAGGCGTTAACAGACTCTGGTCTGATCTGATTGGTTGAGTCACTTCAAGCAATTGTTACTCTCTCAGGGCAGTGGAAAAGACAATATCGACCACTCTGATCACGTTCACATTTTTGAATTTATTACTATATCATTCTATTTAGTAAATAAACGATTACCAAATTTTTAAAACCTGCGTCCATTGAATTGTCATCTACCGAATTGTCGCGCTCCTGATAAATTCACGAGGAAAAAGTCATGAACACCAGCTAAACCAGCCATGATTCACCATCTGAATTGGTGAAGATTACCCAGAATACATAGTGAAATAGATTGCACCTGATTGACTAGGTCTGAAAACACACCTGAAAAATTGTGTAAAAATCGAACCATGCCAGATCTTGAAAAATCACTTGACCGATGGCTGAGACACTCCTAACAGATGCAGACGCATAAAACTTGCTTATTGGAAAACTAGTAAGATTTCCAAAAACCCACCAAAAAGTCAGACACCTAACAAGCACTAAAAAGTTGCTAACTGGAAAATTGACTTTATTGTCATTTAAATACTGTCATTATTTAAGGTGGTGCCATCTGTTGCAGAACAGTGAAATCTTGAATTCCAAGTTCCACACCATAGAGGGGGCTGTACTCTATGGGAGTTAGTTTTTTTGTTCCCATTATGTGGAATATTTTGTATGTAAACAGGAAAATTTGATGTTACTTCCGTGAGATGATTGCGTGTTCAGAAAAAAATTCCTGTGAAAAAATTTTTCAATCTTGTTGGCAAATGTCGGTTATGTACAAGATGCTTGTGCATGCACAGTTTACACATCACTAGAAGATCTGACCAAATAATCACCATTCTTAGTTCTCTCGCTAAGTTGTCTGCCGACATGAACAATTATCACCGTCAATCATCTACTCATGGGAAAATGAAATCCCTGTGAGTATTTTTTACTTTATCACTAGAGTAATACTGCTGCATTTCGTAACGTAAGAACTTCCATTTCTGATGCTAGTGGCATCACTTAAGTTATTTCAGATAAGCATTCAGTACGTGACAAAAAAAAAAAAACAAGACAAGATTTTATTGCACTTGACATAATGCGTCACGATATCCCGAGTTTGCTGTTCTACTTTAAATAATGACAATATGTTTAAATGACAATAGCACGGCCATTTCTTCTTTAATAGGTTTTAATGGAATAAAAATACAAAAAATACAAAGTAATCCATTTTTAATTGCTTCATTGATTCCCTATTTTTCTTTTTGAGCAATTTCTAAAATTGCTTTTAAATGTAATGCATATATCTTGACAACATTTGGAGATGTAAATTGATTGCTTCAAAAGGTGCTCGTCCAAAGAACCAATGAGAACATCTTTACATAGCTCACCCTTTCCAGAGGCATTGACTAACTTTGTTGGATGACTTGCCTTCCTCATATACATGTAGTAGACTCTGCTCATAAGAGCTGCGGATATGAGTACCCGGATTTAAGAGCAGTTTTCTCTGGCCCACTGAAAAATGACAAAAAAAAAACAAAAAACCAGGATCCACCCATTGACTGCGACTTATCCGATTTTGCGACGTAAGGAATCGTGAAATAGAGGGGGTACACTGTCTTTGGTTTTGCTAATCACTTGACTACTAACATGGTTGTAAACAATGCTTACTATTGTCAGAAGCTGATATAATAATGTATAATTATTCAACAATGAGAGAATGATTGCATTTCTTTTCAAACATTACTCGTTTCTAATAAATGTATATAAAAGCAGACAAAGCCAAGATTAAAGGGCAAAATTGAAGATAATTTTTATTTTGTTTATATGGTATATTCCCAGTTGTAAATTAAAAAAACTTTACCGAGAAGGACATAACCGAGAACTCTGCTAAAAAAAAAAGTTATAACTGAATTTTTAATATTTTTACATCACTTAAGTCCTCTGGATAAATTCTGTGTTCCAAAATTTAATGTCCATGTCTGATAAGCATTTATAATTTGAAATTTTGTTTGTCATGTGAAAAACTTAATTTCTAATAAGTATAATCATTGAAAAATAAATTTATTTGCCAAATGTGATATGCTTAAATTTAAGTTTCAAATTTAAAGGACAACTCTGTGGTCATATGCAACTTTATTTAAATGGAAAGCCCTAACCTATTAATAACATCGTGGCATATTTAAAAAAATTTTAATTTGAACTCTGTGTGTGAAAAAAACGAAAATAATGAGCACATTTTGAAATAGGGAGGCATCCATCTTGGGTGAGGCTGTTACATCATTGGAATTGTGCATGATTTATTACCCAAGTAACACTGTTTATTCATTGTTTCCATCTTGGATTTTAACAATAAGTGTTTTTTCATTTGTTGAAAACAATGAAGATTAGTTTGTTGTTTCAAGTGACTTTTCTGTGCTAAGGCCTTTACGTTTTTACTATTATGGTCAGATGATATTTCTGCATCATTTCCTGCTTTCTCGTTAGCCTCGTTTGACTCCATCAACGTCACTTCCGGGAAAAAATGGCCAGTGAGAGCGGAGTGCAAAAGCACACTTTTTCGCTTTTCAAAAGAGTTTTTATGTTGAATTTATGGACCAAAAATTTTAACAGAAATGTGTTAAATATCAAAGCATGGCATCTTGTAAAAAAAATTATTTTCGATTTTTTGCATAGAGTTGTCGTTTAAAAAAATGGTTTGTTAGTGATCAATGGCAAAAAAAGGGTGATAAATATAAAACTGCACAGGGTGATTCATAAGTCCCTTCTGGGTCTCAGAATTCAATAAAACATAAGTAACTCAGTTGATATAAAATCTCTCAAAGTCAATCTGGTATACTTGTAGATTTAGCTGTTGGTGGGCAGTCATTATGAAAAACATGGACGAGCTACTTGAGCCTTCTCCTCTTATTCCATGGCCTCCTTGTTGACCTGATCTAATTCTATGTGATTTCTTTTCTTATGTCAAATATCATGTGTTCATGCCTCCTTTGCCACATGAAATAGCCCAGCTGTAAAAAAGGATCACTCATGCAGTCACTGGCATTGACCACCAGATGTTGGGATGTGTGTGGCAAGAACTTGAGTACAGGACTGCTGAAAATATTGAACACCAGTAAGATGCGTACAAAACTTTGAGATTTTCGCTACATCTGTCATGATTATTGTTCTATCAACTTTCAATCCCACCCTCCCTTGGAGGGACTTATGAATCGCCCTGTGTTAAAATTAACCATCGACCTCTTCTTCAAAATTGTATTTGAATCTTTATTTTTTGACTACCAGTAATCATTTTATTTAATGCTTTTTTTTTTCATTGCAGTCAGTTATTTCTTTCCTAGAGTATTTCTAAATATTATTTTTAATGCATTATATATAATTTGTTGAAAGTATAATTTCTTGGTAAGTATGAATTCTTCATGAAAGAATTGACTATTATTCATATACATTTCATTATTTCATATATCCTCAAATAAATATATGAAAAATCTAGTACAGGTATTAGATTTTACGTACTTTATTTTGTACGGTATGTTGTACCTTTATAAGAATTATAAGATTATAATGTGCATTTTGTTAACTATTTGTTACTACACTAATAAAACTTGTGATCTGTTGTAATTCTGTACCTAATTGGAATACAACCTATGTTCATATGACACTTCATACAACAAAATGCCAAACTTTGTTACACTCATTATGAATCATCCTGTATAATTTTGGCATAATTGCCGAACAATTTACAATTTTTGTGCCATATTATTTTAGCACAGTGAATGCAAGACGCAGCATCCATATGTATTAAGTATTAAACATCGTCTACGTCATTTAGACATCATTACTTCTTCCAGAGTGGTAATATTTAATAACGATTTGCTATCATATCAGAAGAATGTCAAGAACTAATGAACACAATGAATGGCTGCAATGCAGGCTCTTATTGCATCTAAGGGTGATGTTACCAAGTTCTAAACAAGACTATTTTTGGGCAGGTAAAATAGTCTGAAGAATTATCTGCTGCTTGAATTATTTTCGATATATCATAGCACCTTCTTTACATTTGGACTTCTGTTTTAATTTTTGTATGATAATACATATGTCCATGTGTTAATTGTTAGAAGTATAGCAATAGAATTTTTGTGTTATTTTATGTAATAAATGGGTTAAGCTTTCAGTCCTGTGATAAAAGACAGCACTGTCCAAACGTTTTTCTGTTTTGGTTGTAGAACCGAGATGTAAACTAGAATTGTGAATGCATAGGCAGTGTCAAAGGCCTATGTGATGTCTCGAGAAACGTTTTTTATTATGCCACATTATAAAATAATTATTATGACTATTGAAAAAAAGTAGTCACTTTTTTCATGAAGAAGTGCTTGTAAATTTATTCATTTTAATAATTTGGTGTTTTCTTTATCATTGCCAAGATGATCTGCCTGTTACACAAATCAGTTTTAAAGTACCATAACTCTTTAAATTTAAGCTGAGGATGGGTAAAATTTAAGGTCATAAACATTATGTGCTGCTTTTTTAATAAACCTAACATAAGATGATTTGATCTAGACATTTAAAATACTCGAGTAAAACTAGATTTTAAAACTAAAACGTACAATTGGAATGAATTTATTTTAGCTCAATGTTAGATTAAGCAGTTTAATTGCGAAAAAAAAAATAGTAAATAAGCAGCCCTAATTCATATGACCTTCCACAATTTGAGTAATCCTTTGACCACCCTGTAGGGTCATTGTGGCGCTATGTGAGAGCGAGCATGTCATTATCCGGTTACTTGCCACCGCTGTGTGACCCAGATGATGGACACCTCCTTCTCGACGGTGGCTACACAAACAATTTACCAGGTAACCAGGTCCATTGCCATTTATTAGGGAACAGCTATGCTGCGCTAAATTTCTGGCCATTTGGTCTCTAGGTTCGTTGTGGCGTTATGTACGAGCTAGCATGTCGATATGTGGCCTCCTCCCACCATTATGTGATCCCGAAGATGGGCATCTGCTGGTGGATGGAGCTTATGTTGATAACTTACCAGGTATATTTCCGCAACAGAACCTGCTCTGAAAATTCTGTAAATGTTGAACATGGTAAAAGAGAAATGATTTTAAACATATGGTAATAACAATAAGCATATGTTTCATTACAAACTCTTAATTTGGAATTCTTAACAGGGTTTACAAGTTGGCATTAAATTTTATTTTAGTCTTAATGTTCAATTTTGTTTTAAATTAGTTATTCAGGTTTTGGAAAATTAGTAAAATATTATAAAAATTAGTTTTGTCATTCAGAAAGAATTCTTATTTGATTTCTAGCTATGTGATAATCTTATCTTTAATTTTTAAATTTTTTTTTTCTTGTTGGAAAACTTAAATTCAAGGATATCAAACATGTTTGTTAGGGGAACTTTTTTTAGGGAAGCATCGAAGTTTTGTACTGCATTCAAACAAAAAAAGGTAAAATAAACATTACCTTTGTTGAAGTAATAAGTAGCTCAATTTAGTTCTTAATGATTAAAGCATTTAATAAAATATACAGCTATTTCCACTGTAGTGAACAAGGTGGAGATTAGGTTGCTGCATGCAAATTTAAACCTGGTTCACTTTTTTGACTTTAGATTTCAAAAAAAAGAAACTGTTTCTGTTCGGGTAAATATGGTAGTTATTGTACTCCTTCAAAATGTGTATTCCAAAAGCACTTCATTTTCCTTGTTTGTATTTGCACTAGTAATTTTAATTTCTTTTTGATGCCATTAGTTTTAAACTTAAACCAGCAGCATAGCCAGAAATTCTTCTGGGGAGGGGGGGGGGGGGGGGGGGTATTTAAAAAGAGTAGGCAATGTTTTTCAACAGTTTTACGAATTGCCCTCATAGGAAAGCTTTGGATAAAATATCAGGCCTTTCCTATAAAATCTAGTCAACCAAAATAAAATAAAACTTTAACACACATTTCTTTCATTGCAATTTTCGACCTCTGAGGGGCCAGCTCTATAGCAACCTCCTTTGGTATTCCCAGGATTTAAACTAATGCTACAAACTAGCACACAATTATTAAAAAATAATATATCAAATTGGTTAGACTTTAGAGTCTGTTGTACAGTATCCCGTTTGGCCTTCCTTTTTTATTTTCTTTCTCCTTCTCAGCAAGATGGTCAAGCAACGGTTTCTGGTCACGTGGCTCGAACTTCTTGTCACAGCATCAGAAAGACAATCCCATGCGCTTTTGGAGAGGTGTCCAGTGACAAAATACCACATAGTGTAGAGCCACATATTTTCCGTTCTCTAAAAAAATATTAATTTTAAATATCTGTTATTTTATATTTTATTCATTTGTATAATTATGCTTTTATTTATGTATAATTTGTTTAGAGTGTTTTTAAAAATGCTTCACGTCGCTTACTGGTCCCAATTGCCAAAAAATGTGGCCAAAAGTTGAAAATGTAATTTAATTTTTCTAAAAATAAGTACATAGGGGTTTTTGAGGTCGCCAATTTTGTACGGGGGGGTCTTTGCATTTACAACACAGTTGGTTCCCAAAATGTGTGTCGTAAGTCAAAACATCATTTTTTTAAGGAAAAATGTCAAGGAAATCGCATTTTTATTATGCCGTTAGTACGAAACAAGCGTCATAACACCGAAACAGTGGCGAGAATTTATAAATGTCGTAAGTGTAGAGCGTCTTAAGTTGAAACATAAGTCGGGGATTCCCTGCATCACTATTTCATTTTGAAAATGTGATCACCTTATAAATAACCACAATAGAGTTGAGTTGAGGTTAGGACATCTTCATCTAGTTATTTAAAATAGTCACAAATTAAAATAAATGCATGCAGAGCATAAGCGGAATTTTCTCTCGATTGGGATGTTGCCTTCCTCAGATTATGATTGGTTGCAGGAAAGTTCATGAAGGCAAAATTACATCTATTGTATGGGAATAGATCCTAGAAATAGAGGGATACATCTCTCCTTGAATGCATCCCTGAGAATAAATTGTCTCTGAGAAAACGAGGATATGTTAGTAAAGCCATGAAGGTGATTTGTTGCTATATTGAAAAAAAAAAATGTACTGATATCCTTGAATTTTTGTTATCACTAATTGGATATTTTTGACATTGGTTTTTAGCCTTAATATTGACAGTATTATTGTATAATCCTCCCAAGAGTACAGACAATAAAAAAAAAAAAAAAAAATCAGACATAGGGTTAAACTCTCCTACCAATACCATACATTTATCATCTCTTTACAGGTATAAAATTGCATGTATTAGATGGTTTGCATAGAGCCTTAGCTAAGATAGTATGTTGTACCTAAACCCTAAGTACCTTTGCAAGGCCCCATTTCACACCGTCTTAGTTACTTTTTCTAATTTTTACATAAAAACCCAAGTTTCATTCATGTAGCACAGAATTGTTATAACATTCCTTTCTATGATTTTGCAATCTCACGTCTTGCTTTCCCAGCCTTGTGGGTTTCAAATTTAGTTTATCTTTCAGTTTTGCTATCAATACCATCTTCTCCTTGAATATTATTCTTAGATATGGAGATTCATTCACTATTCACTTTTCTAAATGAGTATATATCCCATTCAGTTCTATTTTGCAATTTATTTGTTCCGTTCTCATATCCTCATCTTATGCTTGTTAATTTGGATTTGTTACTTTCCACAAGTCTGTCAGTTTTATTACAAACAAATTTAGTCCTTTTATGTTAAACAAGCATTTTGTTTATTATTCAGCTTGGCATGAACTCACTTATTGTATCCATGCATGCATGAAATAAGCAAGAGGACTTAATGCATCTTTCCCAGCTTCCTGCCATCCTGGCACTTCTTCCTTTTAGTTTTATGTATGCAAGTTGCTAATACATTTTACACTTATAGGCTTAGTAGTTGTTTGTTTATTTTTTGTGCTTTCAACATTACATCCATATCTTACATCTCCACTCATGAAATTTCTCTGAATTTAATATTATGTAAATACATGTATTTTCTTTCTGCATTTCACATACATTCTCGTCAGTCATGCTCATTACTATGTTAATTAGAATTTTTAGAAGTCTATGAATTTTACAACAATCTGTAAATTGAAAACTTTCTCTTGCATTTTCCTTTATAAGTTGGTACATTTGGGGCCTTCATACAATCAAAACTGTTCACCCTAAAGAACTTTTAGAAATTTTACAACTTATCTTTTATAATTTCATCTAATGGCATTTCTTCGTGCACACTATCACAATCATACAATGTTTTTCATTTTTCTTTTACTGATGAGGCTATTTTGTTCTCAGAAATGCATATACCAGTAAATGTGCACTTCAATTTCATTATAAAGAATTCTGTGATTTTTGCTTTATACACCACTTATTTGATCTTCATGTCTCTTGCATACACTACCCTATCAAAAATCATGGGACACCATCACTTTAATAGAAACACTCAAAATATACATATTTTAGTATCGTATTGGTCCACCTTTTACTGCTATCACAGCTTCTACTCTCTGGGGCATACTGTCCACAAGTTTTTGATAGATCTCAACAGGTAATTTTCGCCATTCTGCCATAAGTGACTTGGACAGTTCGGTCATGGATTTCGGGTGTTCCGCACAAGCGTGCAATCGCCGTTCCAACACGTCCCACCGATGTTCGATGGGGTTCAGATCGAGGCTCTGGGCAGGCCAGTCAAGTTCTCGAACCCCCTTTTCATCAAACCATGTGCCTACAGTCCTTGCTTTATGGCAAGGTGCGTTATTGTGCTGAAACAGAAAAGGGTCATTGCCAGAGTGCTGTGTTGTACAGAATGTCTTGGTAACGCTCTGTGTTTAGATATCCGTTCACAGAAACGATTGCACCCAACCCATACCACGAAAATCACCAATCCTCCGTCGAACTTCACCGTGGGCATAACAAAGCTTGGCAGATAACGTTCACCATACCCAAATCCGTCCATCCGATTGCCAGATGGTGTAGCGGGACTCACCACTCCATTCAACTTATCGCCATTGATCCAGAGTCCAATGTCGTTGCTCTTTGCACCATTGCAATCTCCTTGCTGCTTTGCTGGTGCTGATGCGAGGTTCACTGCGTTGCTGGTGCAAACTCTTTTCTGTGAGTCGTTCTTACAGCATTCACGCAAGCATCATCTCATAGCATACTCTGTTATGTAGTGCTGGGAAGAATGCCAACAGTGAAATTGCAAAGGAATGTCTCATTTTCATTCAAATCAGGGATGTCCCCTGACTTTTGATAGGGTAGTGTACAGTTTTAAGGTGCATTTTTAAAGTAAGGTCCACCCACAAAATAAAAGAAGAAAAATATCAAAGATAGGAATGACTTATTATGAACAAAAGATAATTTAGACACTTGTTTATTTTTCCACATATTCACCATGGATTCCACACATTCTAGGGAATCATATGAACCTGTAACTCAAGAGTTTCACACTAAATTGAAATATGTTACTCACCTAAAGCTCCTGTTGATGCTTGTAAAATAAGAAATTGTGACATTCAAAATAAATTGCGAAAACAAAAAAAAAATAAATTAAGCACACATAGCCATCGAGACATTAAGTATGACTATGGAGTCTTATAGTATTTTTCATTTCAAGCTACCATCTTGTTACCCTCAGGCATCGATCTACTTTCTTCAGTTCACGCTTAAAGATAATGCACTAGGAAAAGAGTGATTAAGGGTAGCAGTGAAATCTGATTCACCAGGAAAAAAGATAGATCAACAGAAATAGATTTCTTTCATGTAAAAAATGAAAACAAAAGCATATCTCTCACTTTTTGCAAATATACCAAATCTTTGTTTCAAGTTTGAAGTTACCTGACTGGAACTTTCGCATCAACTAGATGGTTGCTTGAAATGAGAAACAGTATGGTTAAGTGTGTTGTCAATCAGGGGGAAAAAAAGAGAAAAATAAAGAACTGAATATCATTGTCTTCAATTCATCATTATTTTCCACACAAAGGCATTAAATTATGGTGAAAACAAAAGGAAAAAATTCTGCAACCTGAAATCTCGTTCATAATTTCATTACTTAAGTTTTCAACCATTACTTTATTGTGAATTTTGATCAGCTTGCTGATGGATGACTTAGAAAGGAGGAATCCCCAACCTGCAAGCCTACCCTATCATTAGGCTTCCACTATGACTGCTTAGCAATCTTTAGGACACTTGGACACTGTCTTGCTGTACCTGTACAGTAGACAAGTTAGATGCTCGTGATCCTTTTGTTTGAGTCTAGGTCGTTTTTAAATTTTTCCTTTCATTTTCATCATGATTTAATTACTTAATGTTGAAGCATTGTTTTGGTGTTGAACCATTACTTTAACAAAACTATTACTGAAGTTCACTATACATACTCTTCATCATATAATATCCATTTCTCCTTCTGGACTCCACAAACCTTGCTTATTGTAGCTGATGAGATTATATCTACTACAGCCATTATAATTCACTCACATGGGAATTAAAATAAAAATCTGATGTAATACAGAAACGAGTGAACCATATAAAACACTGGGTATGTACTGTCTTCATCTTTGTTTCTTTAGCAGTAATTTTCAAACAGACCTTAATTTTAAAAAATGCACCTTGTACTGTACTTTCAAAGATACTTTATTTCCTTTGACAACACAGCCTGCTATAGAATTATTCATACTGAAAGAACAGATTGTACTTGAATTTTCCTACTTAACACATACTGGTAGCAAACCCACTTATACGTTAAGGCCGTAAGGATAGCATCCCTATGGAGGATCTCCAGTGCTCATGATCTTCCGCCAGTAGGCTTATGTCTTCAATGGTAATACCCAAACGACTCGAAACCCAGATTCTCCAGGTAGTCTAGCCACCTGGTTCTAGGCTGACCCCTTGGTCTCTTACCCACCGGCTTGGAAAATAGCAACTGCCTAGGAAGACCAGTTTGTGGCATTGTATCACGTAGCCATATCAATGCAACTGAGATTGCTCAATGGGGAGAAGTAGCAGCTCAACACCTAAAGAGTTCCTTATTGTGCTGCTGTGCAATCTATCTAATAGTGTAACACCTGCCACACTTCTCAGGAATTCATTTTGGCTGCTTGTACCCGCAATTGCAGTCTTCTGGTCATTACCCAAGATTCATGATCATAGGTGAGAATGGGGACTAAGATGGATTTGAAATAACCAAACAACAGAGACCTTGGCTGTGTTTTCCAGCTCTCATATAGTTACCATGGATTGCCACAGTTAATGTCTGACACAGCTTGCTGCACCGATCCGAGCATCCAATTTTCTATCTTGCCGCCCATCACTCGTGGATGCAGTTCCGAGAACTTGAATTTCTCCACCTCTGTCAAACCAAGTACGACCTGTTTTTCTTTATGAATAATATTCGCAAATAATACTAATTTGTTTTTAAGCACTGCAAACTTTAATTAGGAGTCGATCAGTCAACAACTCCTCTTAAAATCAAGCAACAGGTAAGTCTTCAATTTGACTTACACGTTTCTTTCTCAGCAGTAGCCCCATATGCTGCATAGCAGTCCCATAGTGATTGTGGTTAGTTACCCTTGTGAACATGAAATTTATATAAAGATGGTAAAGTACAGTTTCATCTACAACTCTCAGTCTAACTACTGTTCTCGAAGACCGATGACAACACGGTCTCTTTAACAAAAACACGATGTGTATAAGTTTCCAACTATGTAAATGTTGTATGGTTATTCATGATTTTATTGTTAGAGTTTACTAAAATAAATAAATAAATAAATAAGAAATTATAATTCTATATTCTGAAGAAAGAAGTGAACGATAAATGAAACTGTACAATAACCATCTCTATTGCTGCATTGTCGATTGATTTAATATTCTACACTCAACAATGAAATTGTCCCAATCTAAAGAAGAACGGTATCCATATTTCAAGAAGGAAGGTCACAATCATTTGATTATTTCTAGTTTACTTTTAATTTAACTCTTTGGTGCCTGAAGTGGATATAACCACTCAAAAGTTCGTTACCTTTATCTGTGGAAAATAAATTCACCCCACAGCTTTTAAAATACTTCACCTTTATGAGGGTCATTCATTATTATTGCTAAGAAAATACAATGCAATCAAAAATTGGTCATGAGCTTAATCCTTCTCTACATATCCTCCATCTGAAGTGGCACATTTTTCTAAATGATAGATGAGCTGGTGGAGATTGCCTCTGAAGAAGTCTTCTTTTTGGCTCTTGAGGAAGAGTTCCACCTTGTTGTCATCTTTGAAGCTCTGCCATGAAAGAGGTTTCTTCAAGTTGTGAAAGAGGAAGAAGTCTCTGGGTGCGAGGTCTTCGGATTAAGGAGATGAGGCAGAATTTGGTACCCCAAGTCACCCGCAAGTTTCATGGTGTCATGAGATGAATGGGGTGGTGCATTGATATGTGAAGATTGTTATGAATGATGTTGCAAACTGACCTATGTAAACCTTCTGCACTATGGCCTCCACTTGTGCCACAATCCCTGACTCTTCACTCAGGGACTGTCATCCAGTTCGTGCAGGCTTGTTTGACCACACAGAAGGCATTGACATCTCTTTACAACTGTGTCATACAGCAACCAGTTCATCGTGAATCTCCTTCACATTGTTTTCCCTTCAAATGCAGGAAACTAATAACAGCACACACTTCAATTTTGTCAACTGAGTGCACCATTTTGTTTTTGATACTTCGGCGGTATCGTGCAGAACTATACAGCGGGATTTTTAAACTAGAACAAATGTTCGCAATCTTACTCATTTCGAAAGACATAATTTGGACAAATATTTTTTGTTTTTCATACGATAATAGGAATTTTATGACCGGCTCTCGTACCTGTTTGGATAACTTCATCTTGTCAGGAATGACTGTGAAATTTTATTATGCAGTCAAAGAGTTAAAGTGGAGAATAGTATCAGTTTAAGGCATAGCCTTTGAAATATGTATCCATTGATTCTTATCTTGGATGTTTTCTGTAGATAAAAAATGTAGATCTCTTATTGACTTTTTGGTCATTTTCAACGTGTTCTTCTTCATTCTGGCAATGCAGCAAGTAGCTTTCTTTCAAAAACTAGATCAAAACTTTTGTTTTCTTCATCAGTTTTGTCTTGTATAGCATTGTAGCCATTTCCATAGATCACTTTTAGATGGGACAGTTTTGTTGCTTGTTTTGTTATTTTTCTCAGTTATATGCATTAAGTTTCAATGAAATCAAATAAGAATAATTTTCAACATTGCTTATTGTTAGAATGAAGGATAAATTCTATATTAATATCAAAATAGAGATTGCATGTTGTGCCTCCCTGTAATGCTAATTGCTTTGCTTTCCTACTTGTCTCTTTCTATAATCTTTGTTATAATCAGAAAAGATCTTTTTTAAGATAAAAGGGATTTTACATTTCATTTTTTTTTTTATTATAATTAGCGGATGTTATGCGCAATATGGGAGCTAACGTTATTTTAGCAATTGATGTTGGAAGCCAAGATGACACTGATATGACAAACTATGGTGATAGTTTATCTGGATGGTGGTTATTGATGAAGCGATGGAATCCATGGACAAGTTCAATTAAGGTAAACATCTATTGTATATGAAAACTATTTTTACAGAAAGTTTTATTCAGTCATACTTTTTTTTTGTGCTGGTAAATAATCGGATATAAATAGTGACAAACCTCGATATCTCAAATTTCATGGAACAGAAAAAAAAAATTCAAGATAAAGAGGTTCTGAGATATGGAGTGCCGTTGAGTGATTGAGCATCGACAAAGTGATTTCACATGATAATAATGCTTAAAAGATGAATAGAAAGTGATATTGTATTCATTTTTGACGAACTGGTTGTTATATGACATGGCATTATCTTGGTATTCTTTACAGTCACTGTTTTAACACGCAAATTCGACTTGGAGTCCACGAAAAAGCCTGAAAAGTTGATACAGATGAGCTAAGACCATGATGGTCATATTTCTGAAAACAGAATTTAAAAAAGTTAATGTGTTTTCAAGTCAACATAAAGACCAAGCGTACATTCTTATAAGTAGCTTTCTGCTAAAGCTCCTAATAAGGTACTGTGAGTAGAGAACAATGGGAGTTAAAATGGTACTAGTATACACATACAGGGTCGGGACACATTAATATGACCACCTCTCCTCGAACATATTGGAACATCCCGTGGTATGCAGATGAAAAATCATTGCATATCATTAAAAGCTGACAACAGCAGACATGTAGCATCTGTTAACACTGCAATTGTTGCAGTCATGGGCAGAGCAAGTGACCTGTCGGACCTCCAAAAGGAGATGATCATTGGCTATCAGGCCAAGGGGGGGCAGCATTTCAGAAACGGCCACCTTTGTGAACTGCTCTAGGGCTGCCATTGTGAAGGTTGTACCGTGACTGGACGAACCAGACAGTTTCGAGCAATCGAAGAGGTAACTGTGGGGCCCCACGGGCCATCGATCCTATAGGCGAGCGACGGTGTGCCAAGACCAATCGGCGTGCTACTGTTGAGCAACTGACAGCAAATGAACATTGGGGCCACTAGGCGTGTCGGCACCAAGACAGTGCAACAGTCCCTCTTGAGGTGGGGGCTCCGGAGCAGGCATTTGGCAACAGCACCCATGTTGAGGTCTGTGCATCGCCGAAAACACCTCCAATTCGCAATGGACTATCGCCATTGGACCTCGGCCGAGTGGCAAAGGGTTGCTTTTTCTGACGAGTCGCGGTTTCTGGTGAACAGAGTGGACGGACGATGGAGAATTCGCCGGAAAGCATCTGAGAACAGGCATCCTGACACCATCATTGGCAGAGGACAGGCTGGTGGGGGAGGTGTGACTGTTTGTGGGATGTTTTTGTGGTATGGTCTGAGTCCACTGATACCGCTGGAGGGTACACTGAATGCTGTTCGTTACCTGACGATCGTCGCAGACAAGGTACACCCCTTCATGTCGACAGTATTTCCTCAGGGTGATGGCACCTTTCAACAGGATAATGCTCCCTGCCATACTGCCAAAATTGTCCACGACTGGTTCGAGGAGCATGAGGATGAATTCAAGCTACTCCCATGGCCACCAAACTCCCTGGACCTCAACCCCATTGAACATTTGTGGGACCATCTCGATTGCCATGTCAGCAAGCTGGACCCTCCACCACGCACGGTGATGGAATTACAGGATGCACTGATCGCCGAATGGTCCCAGATATCTGCAACCACTTTCCGAGGACTTATTGACTTTCTGCCACGTCGACTAGCTGCTGTGCTTGCCGCCAAAGGTGGATATTCCGGATACTAGCAGGTGGTCATATTAATGTGTCCAGACCCTGTATAAGTGGCACCACTAGTGTCAGAAATGTAGAGACTGCATTCATAACTTGTACGCAACAGAGGCTTGCCAACAAGATCAAAAATTTTTTTCGTGAATTTTTTCCATAATGCATGAGAATCATCTAACTTTAATGGAAGTGACGTTAAATTCTTTTCATTTTGATACGAAAAATTTCTGATAATGAAAAAAATCTTAACTCTCTAATGTACTGAGATGCAAAGCATTTCGCGGCCACACAAAGTCAAAATTCGACATAGTGAGGTTTTGCGAGAAAATGTTTTGAGATAATGCGGGAAAATTACATTGAATTAATAGTGAAAATCCAGGGAAAAGTATTTAACTTGAAGTTGTACCTGTATGTGTAGCTTATCTTCGAGAGGGATGAAGAACAAATGAGTTTGGAAGATAGAAATGAGAGATTTGCGTATCTGGAAATTATCTGAGAGTTTTCGACCCCAGGTTCATATGATGTTTTCTGCTTGTTTTAGTCCCTGAAACATATCCTGAAAGTTTGTACGGATCATTCAGAAACACCTGTATAGCCTAGAATCTAAAATCAGCAACAAAGATATCCATAAAATTAATATGTAAAATTACCATGCAGCAAGCAGTCTATTTTGTTACTATGCAAATTATAATTTTCCTTCAGTGATCTTCATTTATTCGTTTCACTTTCTATTATCAATGAGAAAAGGACAATAGTTCTTTTTGTTATTAAATACAAGCTATGACAAATGTAGTTTAATCATAAAGATATTACATTTGACTTGATTTATTATTTCAGGTACCAAGTTTGCCTGAAATACAGTCACGGCTAGCATATGTTGGTTGTGTCAGACAATTAGAAGAAGTGAAAAGAAGCGATTATTGTCACTACATAAGACCACCTATTGATAGATTCAAAACGCTCCAGTTTGGTAGCTTTGATGAGATAAGAGTGAGTGTTTGAAATATTCTCATTACTGATGCCATATTATTATTATTATATTATAGGATTTGCTATAAGTCCTTAATATTTTTTTTTTTTAAGGACGTTGGTTATTCCTATGGAAAAACATTATTCGCTTCCATGAAAAAGGAAGATACATTGCCAATTTGTTTCATGACAGATAAGCCAGTTAACAAAATACCCTTTCATCATCAGGTGAGCATTTTATTTCTACATGCCATAATGATTATGGTTACTCCATTAAGTGTTATGAAAGATGTATATCTTCAAGTTTCTTTTTCAAGTTAAGGAAAGCATCACATTTATCTATCACAATGATTCTGTCAGTCTACCTTTTAATACTAAAGCAGGTATTCCAAGGAAAGACCATACAAACATCTTTCTGCTTTGATTCCAAGCTGTGTGGCATACACACACCTGCAATTGATCCATCACTGCAGATATTCTGGATACATATGCACATGCTTCTAAATGAGACTTTTATTCTGCTGAAGAAGCTGTAGTGATGAACCAACTGTCTCAAACTGCTGATTCTGACCTTTGAACTCCTGACAAAGACTTGTACTTTTTGTACACTCAGGGTTCGAAATTAGCGGTTGTCTGGTTGCCAGGGACTATGGAAAATTTGTTTTGGCAACCTGTTTATCACTGCTGGTTGCCATGGAGTAAGATCGTTGGTGTCTGTCACCATTCAGGGAATTATTGCGAAAGTGACGTTTCAAAGTGCCAGTAATGGTACCATGTGTCTTGAAAATTGACAATTATGAGAAATATCTGCTAGCAAATATTGTAATTTTTAGTATTCTACATCACAGAATATTCAGTGATACAAATTTAGAAGTGACTGAGAACATGAGCATTTTAAACTTCAAACTTTGACCAGAAGAGGAGGAGGTGCCATAGTTTGGAAAATAATGGATGTATAATTGAAAAAATAATTTCAGAATGGAGTTATGTTAAATATTTTGTATAGACAAACATGGCAATCATGGAAACCTTAAAAATTTGCCTTCCAAAAAATAACATTACTTGATTCTGTGCTTACTGATTTGATGCGAAAAGCGACGATATAAGAAATTCTTAACCCTGACGAAGCTGTTAATTGAACATTGGGATATGGTCTGAAAAAACCCTCACCAAACCCTGAAGCTAGCTGGTGGTGGCATTACTGAAATGACCAAGTACAAGTGATATTGAGTTAGATGGGTGACTGAGTAGTGTTAGTGGTTGCACAGATTCATTGTGATAAGATTGCAATAGATGAGAAATAATTATTAAGTAAGTAATAAATGAAAATTAAATCAACTTCCATCATCTGTAAATTTTTGTTAGTCAAACACTCGTGTTGTCTGTAGTAATGATCATACTTGGGCAAGTAATGCCTATTGGCTAACCTAAATTACCTTCTAACCCATTTCGGCAACTACATTAATAGACAATTTCTACTGCTGTACATGGTCACAAGTTCCTGTATTCCTGATGCCTTCTGTGGTTATAACTATTCATTGATTCAATCATGACTGCTTGGGCATGACATCTTAATGAAGACAAACTGCTACTCTTGTCATGTAGAGCCCACATATCTTTCATGTCAGAAGTTGCTGCAATAAACCCATTGGACATCTTACTATGTACGGGGTTGTGCATAACCTTTTGCTAGGGGGCTGCGACTTAAACCGCAGCGTTGTAGCACACTCTTATGACCCTTCGGCAGAGAGTAGTTCATTGTGCGTCTATTGGTATCAAACAAATATGGCTGGTTTAGTAAATGACAGTGAAGAGCAGCGTTTCATGGATAGAGTTCGTGCAAATGCCTATCGAGAGGCAATGGAAGCAGGTGCGTCTTTTATTAATCGCAAATGGGTTGCGAACAAGTTAAACCGATCGGATAGATGGTTGACGGACAATTGGAAGAAAGGTTATGATAACTGCCATGCCGAATTTGCTGAGGGTAGGCCCGAGAAATTATCACAGCAAAGCAAAAACATCATTGCTAATAACAGTGGCAAAAGACGTCGCAGCTCTGTTTGAGACACTCCTCCGCTCCTACCCGAAACGGATGTTTGAGAAGCAGGTGGTGGCCACACGAAATATTGATGTGATAAAAGCAGAAATAAACGTACTTTTTGATTATCAACCGCAGAACATTCCACTTAGTTTTGTTTATTTTCCAGACCCCTAGCAAAAGGTTATGCACAACCCTGTAAACACATTTTCTTCTTAGTTCTTATCCCTTGCAGCGTAGAGTACCATAATTCTTTTAATTGTTAGTAATTCACTGTAGCAGGGGATTGGCTACAGCAGCTTAGCTCGATTCCCTTAGCTGTTAAAAAGGGGAAACACAAACATTCATGCCTGACAGGATCTGACCCCCTAACCCATTGGTCTCTTTAAAGCAACAAGACCTGCGCTTTCGTACTTTTGGTCATGTATGGAAATACCAAAGTTTCCGCCAGTTTTAGATACAAATTACTTGTTTACTTATTCAAAGTACACCCCATTGGAAGTGACAACTTTCTCCCATCTTTCAGGTAGTAAACTGATTCCACAATGAAAAAAAAATCAAGTTCTTTTGACATGATGGATATTCATTAAGCCATTTTTCGATATCTTCATGAGAAATGAGCTGCTTTCCAGAAAGGGCAGGCTGCATGGACCAAAGGAGCAATCAGTCTTTCCAAATATTTTTGGACTGGTTTGCAATGTCTTGTGCCTGTTATCCCATTCCCAGTGATGGTTTTAGAAGCTCTTAATAAGCATCCAGGGCGTTATTTAACATAATTTACGAACCGTGGATATTCTGTTTCAGTGTTTGGATTAGGACCTACTTCACATCCTAATCACTACTTTGAAGTTGCTCTTTATACCTAGTACTCCACGGATCATGATTGCCGTGAATATTGACAAGCATTCAATGCATTTCAGCAGCACTTTTCTTCAGAATACACTAATGGAGTTTTCTGAAGAAAAGTTTATCATCTGACATTGCCATTTTCGATGCAAAAAAAAAAAAAGTTTGCGCTTCAAAACTCAAGTATAGAATTAGTACCACTAGCACATCTTTCTGAAAAGGGTAGAAACTTATTCCACACACAACAGAATATTTAAGAACTTAAGTTAATGTTAGCAGCTTGTGTTTAAAATGAACTGAAAAGACAATGGTATTTGAAATAGGATTATCAGATTTAGAATGCCACACGATTGCAGGGTGAATTCATTTGCTTTAAAGCTGTGCTAAACCTTTAAGTCGAGCAGCAGTTTTTTTTCTTTACCATTATTCCCCTCTTTTCTTTTTTATTAAAGCTATCAAGAAGAGATGCATCATTTACAGATTTAGCTGAAATGGTATGCAGAATAAAAGAACCAAGCAGGTTACCAATGTTTGGGGAAAGTAAGTAGCATTATCATAACAAATCCAATCTAATAGAACACAAGGAAAAGATTTTGCAGTGTTGTCATTTAAATTTTTCTGTAGTTTCAGATGAAGATGAATACGACGACGACCTTTACGAAGAAGGTTATACTTCTGAACCAGGAACATCTTACTTAGAAGATAAAGTAAAAAAATAATAACAAATCAAATGCTAAATTTCTAGTTTTTGATGTCAAATTTGATTTAATTTCCTTAAATTATTTTACAGGAAAGTCCAACTTCATCAGCATGTGTTGAAAACAGGGGTTCACTATCAGAGACAGAATTAGTAGAAGATTAATTAATAAGGAATTGTGTAACAAATGATTGAAATTGTATAAAAAATAATTTTTATTCTTCTTCATGAAACTGCAATTGAAATGTTTACATTCCACAGGAAAATGTTTTTGATGTAGCTTTTATTTTTGTACAGAATATGTTGGAAAAAAAAATTTAGAAATTGTGCCATAATATATAGCATTAAAAATCTAGTCAAATTTTTAAATAAAGATTTTTGAAATATTTCTTCAAATTGCAAGAGACAAATTCTTTTAAGTGACAGTAATAGGTTTCAAAATACTTCCCGATTTAGGTTAAACCATGAAAAACAGCCTACACGAGTGGCATTATTATATTAAGGAAATGATTAATATATCAAATTAAGGCATTTAATTCTTTGTACAAGCCTTTTATTTTTTTCCACCTGCTGCCATTATCGTAACATGCATTCAATCTGAAGAGTTGAACCAGACATACTAGCAGTCAAATCTTTACGGTTTGTTACATCACAAATGTGACTGTAATGTTCCATGTAAGCCAACTGAGGTCCTACAGTAATCAAACATAAAATCAATGTCTTTGCTTTTCCTCACCTACTTATCGAAAAACTGTTGGCAATCAGCGAAATGTGTTCAACTTCATTGGCAAAGAAGGATAGATTTATTTTCCTTTTAATAATAAGCTTTTAAACCAATCACCAAACAATCCAGTTATTTTAGATATATGATTTAATGAATTCCGTCATCATGACTAGAATGAAAAGCCACATTTGGCCAACAGCCAACACTGTACAATTTAAGAAATAATAATCTTTACAATGACTTCTTAATATTCTTCAAGATTTCTCCAGCCTTTAAGAGAGTTTCATCTTCCTAAAAAATAAAAAAAAAAGTTATAATTAATAGTTTAAATCGCTAAACAGGAGAGGAAAACTAAGCATTATAGGATTTTTACTACCTTGATGAAACAAAATCTTATGTAATTTTTAGCTAAATGTTTATGTTCTAGAGAATAAAATGCAGATGGAGGAATCCCTGATAATTTTTTTTCTTTCAAAAGCCACTTGGAAAACTTGTAATCTTGAGGTTCTTCCACTCCTGTTTCAAAATTTACTTTCTTTCCTAGAGACAAAACAAAACTTTCCAATATTTTTTTTCTTTGACATTTTTAATTAAAAATTTATTTAATAATGCATGATTATACCTAATTCAGAATAATCTGCAATTATGAAATACCCTCCTTCAGGAATGACCGGGTTCATGTCAACCTCTTCTAAGTATTGAACTATCGTGTTTCGTTTAAGTTCCAAAACAGCGGGCAATTCATTGAAATAACATTCGGGTTTGTCTAGTTGTTGCAATTCCAATTCAAAGCCAGCTGCAACAGCTTCCTAATATTTAATGGAATTGCTTTTGTTTATTTACTATTATTTTTTTTTAAATAACAAAAGTTCTAAGTATTTTTATTTTTTGTACCTGAATGGGTGTTGGACATGTGTAGACTGTATTCTGGTGAATCAATTGGAGGTTTCGGATAAGATGTTCTGGTCCGTAGGCCCATCCAAGCTGCATTTGGAATTAAAATTAAGCTTTTAATAATAATATTCATATACATTAACTTGAAATAGCCTGAACACAAAGGGTAATATTACTGTATTGTATATTGCCTACAATATTTTAGAATGAATTTTCAACTTACGAGATCTGCTTTGCACATAAAAAGATTTATACAGAAGATTATTGTATGATTATGAAAACTGAATTTTGTTCTCTATCTAACTTTTGTGCTAAGATTAATTTTCCTGCTTGAAGAGCACCTCTTTAATTAATCCAATCATTTATACAGGGCGAGTCAAAAGTCTGTTACCCCCCCCCCCCCCATACAATTTCAAAACGAGTGGAGATATAACAAATCTGTTGCAGACAACATATAAGAAGTGAGGTAGGGGCTAAACAGTTATCCTAATTACTCATAGGCCTATTGCACATTGGAGTCTGATGATTTTCTCGCCAGTTATTGAGGCACGAGTTATTACGCAGCAGGGGCCTCATTCCTTTCTCCGTTGCCAGTGTTCTCACACTAAGCTAATGACTGCTACAAGATGGTAGTAGCAGCCGGGATTGATGGCTAAACTGATTCAGAAGCTGGTCATACGATATAGTAAGTGCCTTGTTATAGGTGAAAAGTAGATTAAAGGTCCAGGTTTTCATATAAAAATTAAGGTGTTTAAGATATTGTCCCTTTGTTGTTCATTTTCAATATCAAAATGATACTTAAAAACACACGCCACGTACAATATGTTTTTAGCATAGGTTTAGTGAAAAGGTTTTAACATCCTCTGCCAATATAAGTTTTCTCCATCACTGAGAAAATCTTTAAATCTATGAAGTAGGTGGGAAAAAAAAATTGAAAAATTCCATAACCTAGGATTGAACCAGGAATCACAGGTATCAGTTTTGCTGCTTTTACCAACCGAGCTATTGCAGATACTGGTACAGTAATGTGCCTTACAGACTTCTCAGGAACACACAAGATAGCTCTGGTGATAAAGCAGGCCAGGCTCACAAATCGGGGAATTTGTTTCCTTTTTTTTAAGCCATCAGTGACTGATGATGAAATGGTATTTATACGATTGGTAAGCCAAAAGAAATTACTCAAAAACTTTGATACTATAAATTAGACAAAGGGACAAGTTTCTAACAGCCACTTTTCTGATAATTCATCCGGAGAGGGGGGGACCGTTCCCCCCCCCCCTCCCCCAAATCTAGGATTGTGATTATAAGACTACCCCGTTTTTTTGACGCCTCATTTTCAGGTATAAAAGAACCTCATCTTATATTCAGGGCAATACGGCAACATTTCAAAAAAAAATCAAAAGAAAACTGTCTATTATGTAAAATCATTAAGAATTAAATTTCTTTCTTACCTTCCATCCTGTGACACTGAAAGTCTTCCCAGCACTTCCAATGGTAATGGTTCTATCCCACATTCCAGGCAAAGTTGCTGTTGATATTAAACAATTCAAAATATACAAAAATAAGCTTTATCCCATATGCCCTCCATTAATTAAATGATGTACAGAAATATCAACTACATGTATTAAAAGGAGTTACAACATTACAATTTAGTGGAATTATTAATTTTATTATCATATTGTCGAAATTTACTAATTATATTGAGAATAGACGGGATTTACCACTTGGTACAATAAACCATACTATACAAATGTAAGTCTGTTGCAAAACTAGATAGAGAAAACAGTACTCACTATAACTGCCTAAAATTTATTTCATTTTTCAATGTAATTCAGATATTTATCCGATCGCTTTACAAGTCCTTGAAAGCCAACAGCAAAGAAGTTTTGTGATTGCTACTGGAGCCAATGGGTGACCTCGTTGGCAATTGCGCATCATTTTGAAAATACTCAGATCATTTTTTAGGGGCTCAAACAAATGAAAATCACTGGGAACTAATTCAGGGCTATAAGATTGATGTACCAAGTGTTCTCACTGGGACATTTGCAGCAGTTTCTGCACATCTGTTTGTGAGGGCAGGCACTGTCATACATGCTTACAACTTATCCTCACACATTAATGTGCTTAAAAAATAAAGGAACATTAATTGTATCGTACATGTTCTTACCCATACGAGTGTGTTTTTGTCCTTTGTAAATTAGCCATTCGTAAACTTCATCCATAATGACAACAACATCATGCTGCTTTGCTAATTCACCAATCATTTCCAATTCTGCACGTGTATGTACCTTTTATTATCAAAACAAAGATTTAAGTTTCATTTTAAAATTGTATAAAGGAAACATAATTCATTCAGAAAATAATTGATGCAATTTAATCCTAAATTTATTTTTACATACAAACATACAAGTTTAAAAACAGAAAAGAATAATATGCTATAATCAATATTCACTGCATTATTCTCCAGTTTATAAAAAGAAAGGCATAATCATCTACCAGAATAAATTATGAATTATCGATCATTAATTTTATGAAAAGAATTCCAATTATGTAAATCAATCCAATCTTTTTTCTTATACATTAAAATGTCGTATAAAGTTTTCCATTTAAATGATAGTTCTTCATTTTAACCATGAGATTAAGGGTTGGATCACTAAGCAGTCTTAACGACCACTCGAGTCTAATCGAATAAGGTCTTCTCAAGTTACTACATTTGAGGGGAGACCTGTCCTCATCACATCTCTAATGCAAAATTTTGGAGAGAGAGGAGAGTTTGTTACTCCAAATTTTAAAGAACCAATTTTCGTCACTTGAGGAGCAAATTTTCCACTGGATCTCTGAAACAGCATGGTGGCTATTTCATCGCTTCATAGTAAAAATGTCATGCCCTTGCATTATTTTTACTTCAACGCTAAAAACGAACAAATTATAAAATGCCATTGATAGGCATTATTAAACTGCTTTGAGAAACTGGCATAATTAAAAAAATTTCATTCTGAAAAAGGGCTCCATACAGAATGAGTTCAAACAAATAAGTATTGGGTGGGGGGCTGCTGTGGCAAAATTTAAACCATGCATCAATCATTTAAATTTTTTTATGCCTTTATTATTTTATAAACATGCACATACATTTTTAAATTATAATTTTTTTTTTTTTGTTAAGCTTAAAAAATATTAATTCCCTTAATAATTCTGAAATGAATATTTAAGAAATGTAAAAAATGACAAATAAAATAGTTAAATATATTTTTAGGCAAAAATATTTTGGTAAAGAATAAAGTTGATTTGTGCAGGCCACTCTAAACAACAGATTTTCTCTTTGACTTCTTAGTTTCTCAGTAGTGATATCACTCCTTTCATTGTTGAAAGATCAACCTATCCTTCATTGTTCGATCGACCTAGCAATGCAAGGCCTCCTCCAAAAAAATTTTGTCACCTTAGCGATAAATGCATTAGCGATAGGAATCGGGTTTCTTCAAGTAGCCCTTGACCTTCGGCCTTCGACTGACAATGGAATCCCTCGAACATGTATGTCACAGATTTCCACCAAATTGAAATATGTTACTCATCTGAAGCTACTATAGATGCTTGCAAAATAAGAGAGTGCGAAATTGTGTTTCTTTCAAAATAAACCGCAAAAACGAAAAAATTTCAGCATACATAGCCATACAAGGACTCCATTGTTAAAGCGGCTAGGCTATGTGGGGTTCCCTTGTGAGTGTCGTTTGTCACTCTCGAGTGGTTGTGTTAGTGTCCAACCCTAATATTAAATAAAGCCAGAATGTTAAAATAAAAAAAAGTGCAGCAGAATGATAAAAATGATCCCAATAAACAGAGTCTTCAGATCAGATGGATTATAAGAATATGAATCTCAAATTCACACAACGATATAAATCCATTAGGATGCTTGTGTACGCTTTCTAGCCTATAGCCACTTTAATGAAAAAGATGGATGTCTGCAATAATTTTTTAAAAATGCATCCACAGAAACATTTCAAAACACAAAAATATGTTTGACAAACTTAAGCTTTAGTCAAAACAAAATTGTGAAGCTTGAAACTTCAAACAAGTTCCTTTCCCAATATTTTTTTTTCTTACGTAAAAAAAAATCATGGCATGTTCCTTACTGAAGTTAATTGTAAAAGGATTAAAGAAAAAATTAAAACTTAATTAGATAGTCTATTGCCTTCAATCTTCTATACTGTTTCTATAGTCTTAGAATCAAACTTGACAATAAAACACAAAGAGCACTTTTAAACACTTACCCACCTTGCCTAAAGGATTATTGGGATTATTAACAATGATGGCTTTAGTCTTTGGACTGAACTTTTTCATTAGTTCTTCAGGGTCTAATAGCCAATCTGCACTGGAAGTAGCTTTTCCTGTCTTTTTCTTCATTTTAAGATCAAAATAAAAAAAGCAAAATAAAATTGGGGAGAAAAAAAATAGAAAGGAACATAATATTAAAATCAAAATCTTGGGGGATTTCTTAATCATTTAACCTTTTTTTTTTCTCTCCAAATAAATGAATACTTACATGTATATTTATTCTTGTATTTGAGTGAAGTACATTATTTTTCCTTAGTAGCTTATTAAAAGGAGGGAAAACTTAATCTTAAATTGAAACAATTCATGATAATTAATTTAAACAAATGGGACAAGTGTGAAAAGATGGAACCCAATGAAAAATAATAATTTTTTAATAATTTATAATAAGGGAATCATAGATAACAATAAAAATACAATGGCCCTCTGACCAACTTTTACAGCATTAAATAAAATGTAGTCTCAGTTTTCGAGTTATACCTAGTTTTGCTTATATAAAAACAACATATACCCTATTCTGAAACATTTTTCCAAAATCTTTCCCCACAATATCATAAAGCTTAGGTCCACATGTACAGTCATCAACAGAAAATAATCCACACTTGAATTTTACTCTAAGTTTTACCGTTTCAATATTAATTTATTTTTAATAAATTAATATTACATTTAGAGTTAACATTATTAAGATTATTAAATTTAAATAATTATAATTAAAAAAGCTATTAAAACAACACATTAGCATGAAATGTAATATTAAGTATTAAACTCGTGTGGATTATTTCCTGTTGATGACTGTACATCTATGCGCTACAACCCTCAAATCTTCAAGTTATTATTTACTGGCTAATTTCAGTAGTCTTATCTTTTATAGTTGTTTTAAATCTAATTAAGTAAGGAAGATTGAAATTAAATTTAAGGGCCTAAGTATTATTTGCTGGCTCAGTGACTGAGAGGGTTATGCTTGGTTCACACTGAGCCAGCAAAGCGGCACCCGTTGACGCATGCGCACTATGCTCAAGGCCAACTAGAAATAGGTCAAGTCAAGTGCCGCGGCCGGCAAAAAAGTTAGGCGGCAAAGCTGAAATTTGTTCAACTTTTGCCGGTTGCCGCTCTCAGCGAGGTTAGGCTCATCCAATCATGTTCGACTACTGGAGCACGTGAACAAAAGAATGATGGCATATCATAATTTTATAGTGAAATAGAATAAAGAGAATGCACTTTATTTTGCAAATATGAAATTATAAATTGCTATTGTCCTTCAGCTTTTTACATCGCTAAATAGATAGGTTTGGTTAAATTTTAATTAGATAATTCAGTTGGAAATTAGCAAGGTTTAAAACAGAAACATGATCACGAATTTGGTTTTTGATCGTTTCGATTGAAAATATTGCCGATCGATGTTGGCTACAATCAAATTTAAAAATAATCTTGAAGACTTTTTATAAATACGAGAAAATATGCACACAGAACAAATATACTGTAACTAAAACTAGAGTGTTATTTGTATATTCTGTTTTGTTATGTTTTAATTATGCTTTCTCAGCGACATATAATACAGTTGAACTTCTTTATAACGAACTCCGATACAAAAAAATAAACGAAACAATTCGGAATTCCCAACTGTGCCAATTGGCCTTTCAACAGTGATATAATAAATTCTGAATTGTATCAGATATAGCAAATTTCGGATACTACAAATTTTATGGACCGTGAACTTCGTCCAAAGTTTTACTGCAATAACTTAAGATCAAACGACACCGCCATTATATAATTTCTCTTCCCTTGCCGCTTCTCTCGTGCCAGTTCAGTAGGAATAACTCGTGCGGGCGGCAGAGGAGGCAGGAGGGGAGAGGCAGAAAAAGACGCTTCGCCGCTTTGCTGGCCCAGTGTGAACGGGGCATTAAGGCGCAGGTCTTCCTGCTTTCGAAACCAGAGAGTCGTGGGTTCGAATCCTGCCGAGGGCATGGATATTTGTCCCATTTTCATTATCATCCTTTCATTCATTCAGCATACCAGGGTCAATCATCTGATATGTGAATTCATTCCGATCACGAGAAGAAACAAAGAGTACAATCTTTGTTACTCTATTTGCTCTCTTTGAAGTAAATAAAACATCATCATCAAGTATTATTTATCTATTAGTTCTCTATGGCAAACTTATGAGAACCAGCAGTGAGTTTTTTATATTAAAAAAAAAAAAAAAATAGCAGCCCTGGGAGTTAACCAATGCATCATGTAATTATTCAGTGATATGTTATAAAGTTTAATGCCAAACTTTTTTTTTATCAGCACTAACTTAAATAAGACAAAATTTAGTACAGACATCCCTACACAAGTCGGCATTCCACAAGTCGGCAATTTTCCCCCTAAAAGTCAAGATGGCAGACAATGACTTCCGGTCAGGGATTTCTGCCAACAAAAACTAAATCATTAACGATTAAGACAATTAAATATTCAAAATCAACCAACTTTATAGTTACCTAATGCATAAAGCCTGTTTTAGGGTGCTTATGAAAGTTAATTATGGAAAATAATATGAGAATTAACATAAGCCAGCTTTCTCAAAAGCTGGTAATTTTTCACGAAATTCGAAATGGCAATTGATTATAATTGTACAAGCATCCTAAGAGCTAATTTTTCAGTCAGCAAAATTTTTGATTGAAAAAAACTCATGTAAATAAAAATTTGGAGTTAATAATGGAATAAAAATTTAATAGTGAAGCACCATGCAAGACTTAACATTTATAAGAAGTACCAAATAATTTTGAAAGAATTTAATGTTTTGCTAATTAATAGCTAGTAGACATCGAAATTTAAGGACAGAAAAAGTAACTCATTGTTAAATTTCAGATTCAAATTTTATCAGAATTGCTAATTTTTATTTTCTACCTGCATAATCTTAAACTTTTATTTTGTACTTGTTGTTTCCACAATTGTTGTTAAATACTTATTGAAAAAGTTGGAGGGTCTGCCATCTTGGAATTCTGCAACTCTGGAAAATCCAAGAGATGGCAAGTCCCTGGAACAGAGTTTGAAGTGTGGAGGGACGACTATATTGTATCTACATGTATAAGAACATGGCACGTTTGTAAATTGCATGCTCTATTCAAACATTCAAAGGGCTCATTCTTTCCATATAGTCTTGCTCATTGGGTGCCGTGCTCTCATCTTGTAGCTTACTATAAATATGACAGTCGTACATTCTAAATTCATGTAATGTAAAAACTGCCCAAGTCAAGAAGTTGTTGTCCTTCCCTAGAATTCCCGTTTTTTGTGAAATTTTTCATAGAATGGATAGTCCCTTTCTTCTGTGTTGCATTGATTGAGTTATTATTTAACCAATTGGGAGTTATAATTTAATTTTTTGAGATTGTTCTGTTTACCTACAAGTGTAATTATCCCGGGCAACGCCGGGTACCTCTGCTAGTTTATAATATTGCTCAAATAAGTATAACTCAACTTACAGGTCTCAAAGGAATGTAAACTGGTTTCCCTCCTGCCATTTCAACCATGGCATCGTAACAGTCATAAAATGGTTCGATTATTATTACCTGTATACATAAATAAAAAGTGAGGAGTTTTTATGTTAAAAAAAAAAAAAATCACCCTGAAGTTCGAACATTAAGATAATCAAAAAACATTTTACCTCATCACCTGGATTAACATGGCCTTGAATAGCACAAAACAAAGCCTCATATGCACCAACAGTAATAATTATCTCTTTCACAGGATCAATAGGATGATTAATTAGTTTTGAATAAATTTTTGATAAGACATTAATAAGCCGTGGATGACCCTAAAAAAAAAAAAAAATAAAGAAAAGACTTCTCTTTGACATACATGTACATACTGTATTTCTATTACGACAGAGGACATTAATGCTTCATCAACTAACAAAAAGCCATAAACATATACAGGGTGTCTCAAACTGAAATAAACATCTCGTAGCTCGCTGCAGCAAAAATTATTCATCAGAAAATCATGAAATTTTGGGAATGCCTTAATTCCTTGATGGGAATTTTTTCCAGCCTAAAAAAATAAGTTAGTTCCAAAAACCACCAATAGCGGGAGTATTATAGCCTAATAATGTAGTGTAAAAATTTTTTTAAGAATTCTGTGGACAGTTGCATGAGATTGGTCTACAACTCCTGCAATACACCCATGAACACTAGTGCTGCCCATGAAATTTGACATCCTATCCTCCATCTCTTGTGTCGCTGCATCATCCATCACCTGAGGATCAACACGCTTTCATCCTCTTCCTGGCTGAACAATCAACGAGCCAGTTTCTTCAAATTTCATTCATTCTTCTTAGTCCGTTGCCAATGAATGGATCTTTTCGTAACTGCTTCAAAGACGAAATTTTTGCAAAGCTTCAGTAGCAGATTCACCATTTTGGTAAAACTGTTTCCAGCAAAGCACGTTCTGGAAGAGTCAAAGTAATATTCACTGACATGCTAAATAGTTCTGACTTTGGTTCTGCATTAGCAGCTCTACATAATCAAAATTAGAATCTGACAGAGTTTCAACTTGAAATGTGCCTTCTATTGATGGTTTTTGGAACAAACTTTTTTTTTTTTTTTTTTTTTTTTTGCTCTGGAAAAAATTCCCATCATGTAATTAAGGCATTCCCAAAATTTCATGATTTTTTGATGATTTTTGCTACTGTAGCAAGCTATGAAATGTGAACTTTAATTTGAGACATCCTGTTCATTAACAATGTGCTCAAAGTTGACATCAAGCATAATAATTCCAAACAGGACAATTGAATAACCAGGAAACCAAACTGCACAAATTTATTTCATGATAATAAATTGAATAAATTAAACCTCTATATCTACTGGAAGCTATATAGAATATTCTAGAGAAGGTGCTGAAAACTTTCTCCATTTACCTGTGTGCAGATGTTCGTTGCCATATGCCACATCATATTGTTGATACTTTGAATAAGCTTTAATTATATAGCACCAAGTGTGTGAATGCAGTACAATGCATGGTTTGCTTTCCTGAAAAAAGTTTATGCAGCTTGTATCTCCTGCAAACTTAGCTATGAACAAGCTCAAGAAAAAACTACCTTTATACACTACATGTATTTTAATCTTTCCACAGTGCACTAAAAGATGTAGAAGACTGAATTAAGAAATTAAAGTAACTCCATATAAGTTTATTATATAAAATTTAATCACTGTAAATGCAATCAAATCAGCTAATAATCAAGCGGAACTGCTTCTTATAGTGTTCTGTGATGTTATCCATAAATTGTAAAAATAAAAAATTGTAATACAGAATAATATATAAATATTAATTTGCACCAAAAATAAGGGGATACCTATGTTATGCACTAAAAATAAACATCATTGACTAGGGAACCTCACTGAGTGATAATAAAATTCCTAATCACAACAAATATAGGTAATACCAAGGTGCCAAGGCTCTTATTCAAAATTTTTATAGGCACATTAAAATATAGGAGCCCATATAGGGTATAGAAGAAATTCCCAGAACAGTCGACTAATTTTAAAACAAAAGATGCTAGAACAACAAAAGTGGCAGTGTCTGCTTCAATAAAATATCCCCAGCACCCCTTGTGCAAGCGCTGAAAATTTATGAAAACTTTCTTTGGAACCATGATAGCTAGAGAAAAAGTTCCACTTACAAAGTTATAGAGCATCACTGATTTAGTGGAAATCCACTCTTTGCGTAAAGAAAAAAGCATAAAATTCGCAAAATGGGGGAGAAAATTCCAGTATGGAACATCTCTGGACACAGTACATTAGAATATTCATGAACTCGCTCCTATTTAATACTTGCAATAGTGGAAGATTGAATAAAATTAAATTAAACAATCACTAAATGCTATTCTGATACATGGATATTTTTTTTTTGGCAATTTCCGATAAAAAATTTATTCTTTAAAATCTTTACAATAATGGCAAAAAGAGTAGAAATGGCCAAAACATAGGTTACCTTTACACCATGCATGTCTAATGAATTTTTATTGAGAAAAATTACAGTATCTTAAATCCCTATTAAAGCAAATTGAAGAGCTAAAACAAAAGTCAGTCGTTCTTCGAGATAGCCACTCTTAAATTGCAAACATGATCTTCAATCATCGAGAAGAAAATTGATTGTGTTTAAGTGAGTGGAAATTAAATATTTTATTCATGTGCTGTAATTAGACGTCAAGTTCTCCCACCAGCACACAATCTGAAGTAACTTTGTAAAAAAAATTTTCAAGGAAGGAATGCAAAAACATCTTGAATAAGAATCAAGGAGGAAGGTTGTTCCATTTCCCACTTGCAGAAAGTATGCACCTGTGAATCAATTTTTGATAATTTTCTTGGTCAATTTGAATATTTTCATCCACAAAAAAATATTCTCGTGGACCTAATATTCTATCTTACAGGAAGACCATCAGCACTTAAGCCAGATTGAATCAGGAACAGATGAGTGCTTCTCAATGAATTTTTTGGCAATCCGTCATTGCAAGTGCTGACTGAATAATTACCTCGACATTTTTCAATCTTGAAATGTTGAAATTTAGTGATCGTTTTGTTTAATTTTATTAAATCTTCTTTCGTGGCAAGTATTAAATAAGAGCTATTTCATGCATTTGTTGTTCTACACATGAATATTCCAATATACGGTGTCTAGAAGGTGTTCTATACAGGAACTTTTCTCCCCAGTTTTATGAGTTTTACGCCTTTGTTTTCTCTATGCAAAGAGTAGATTTCCATTAAATTGGTGATGCTCAACATCGTTGGAATTGGGATTTTTTCTGTATCTATCATGGTTCAAAAGTTAGTTTTCATACCTCCTCAGTGCTTACACAATGGGTGTTGGGAATATTTTTATTCAATTGGGTACGTCCACTTTCTTATCAACGGACGTGACTTTTATGGCTCTAGCACCTTTGTTCTAAAGTTATTCAGGAATTTCCTTTATACCCCATATCTGGGTATTTAATATACTATGAAATCGTTGAATATGAACTTTGGCATGTAATATTTTTATAATTGATATATTATACTGGTCAACAAAAAAAAAAAAAAAAAAAATTAACTTTTTCCTCTTATAATTTTACAGTTTTGGCTCATTTGAATGCGCTGATATCAAATACAACATTAGTTCGGTTTTTTTTTTAACAGCTCTGGTTCTTGAACATTTTTAAACTACCCTCACTTAGACGTCACGTGCAGGTTTTTTTTTAAGTTTAACTCTATTCAAAATTATTATTTTTTCACTTTCGATATGTCTACAACTTGGAGATGTTCACATAATCCAGACAGTTTTTGTGGTGAATAAGTCTTTAAAAAATATCAAAAACCTATTTCAGACTTTGTTAAAACTAAGTATTTTGAATACTTTCAATGAAAATTATGCAATCAAGACAAGCAATGGGTGCTTCATATTGTGTGTCTGCAACAATGGTCAAGTGGAAAAAGAAATGCTGTCAAATTTGGTGGAAACCTCAAAATCACCATGACGACTGCTATTTTTGAGTCGTAAATATTAAAGGCATTCTTTTTTTTTTTCCCAACTTACCCTTTTTCAAATAAATTTAAAAACCCTTCTTTTTTCCTCGAAATTAGACATGAATAGATCAGGAAAGGCATTTATAGTTTAAAATTTGTAGTTTGCACTATTTTAACCTTCATACATATATACCTTTCTATATAAAAGAAAACGACCATAAAAATTGAAAGATTGTAATCATTTCTCGAAGGATTAAAAAATGCCATTTAAAAATAACTAACAAATAATGTTTCTGGATATTTAAAATTATTTTATTCTAAACTAATATAAACAAAGGATAAATGTATATGAACTTATATTTATAGAAATGTTTTATTCCTCTTAAAATTCAGAAACAGTATTAGTATTCCTGCATTCTTTGCATATCGCAATTTCTCCAAATATGTTTTCAAATAAAAGATTCTAAATAGGAAAATATTTATAAACTAAAAGTATGTTGGGAGTTAACTGGAGAAGATCTTTCGGTATTAAAAAATTAAAAAAAGTAAAATAAATGAATTTTTCATCAAAACTTTAGTAACAAAGTTGGTGGTGCACGGTTCCCCGAGACCGCTATGCAACAAAAAGCACGCAATCACGGATTCAGACACACTAACTTCTAGAAGGGTCCAAAATGGAAGACTACAGAAGTGGTCATTTGTTTCTTTTAAATTCATGAGAAGATATTCACGAAAATGTAATGGTGCGGTCCCTGAGACTGCGTGCCACCTCTGGAGTGTTAATTCATATACTCCACCATCTAATGCACTGTGTACAGTATAAAACTAAAAAAAAATATATAACAAAAAAACTGGAGATGCAATCATTGATGACATCCACCCTCCCCTCACCTTGGGTTCAAGTTTAAAATCTAAAATTTTAATCTGTTTCCACTAAAAAATTTTATTGAAAGAAATATAAATTATTTACTACAATGAAAAAGAATACAAGATGTGCTTTTATTAGCAGCCAAAAAAATTTGCTTGCAAAATAATTAAAGCAGGTTAAAGTCCAACAATATTTTTTTTATTTTAATCCATTTATCAAAAGTTGCTGGAACTCTTAATGCTCAGTAAGCTTTAACTGATAGTGATCTTAAATGGCGTATTTTTATTGTAGATGGAAAATGTAATTTTAACAAAATGAACCTGTAAATATATTGATAATAAGAGGTTATTATAAACTACTTATACCATTATCATATAAAGTATATACCTGTCGTTTATTGCTAATTATTTTTGTAACTGGATCAACACAGAAATTAATTTTTTTTTTTTAAATAATATATTACGTATGCTTATAAATGCCTACTCTAACTTACAAATCCACGAGTGTACTGATTTAATAAAACATTTTTTGACAATGTTGCCTCTGCTAAAGCCTTCGTTACATAATCGGGAGCAGCAAAATCTGGAAAGCCTTGTCCGAGGTTGAGGGGTTTATGCTCCAAGGCGAGTTGGATAAATTCAACCCTAGAAAAATTATCCAAAAATAAGAAATTCTAAAAAGCAAGGCTTACGAATGCACTTCAGCAATTTTATTATGAAAAACTTACCAAACACTTTCTCCTACATTTTGAATTCTCTCCGCTGGAACCAATTTCTTGGAATCACTCATGCTCGAAGTTGACTATAGTAAAGGTAACGGTATGAGAATGGATTTCCTCTCAATTTATTTTATTTTAATAAACCACAGCATGCTCTTTCTTTAACGATGCACTTACGGCAATAAAATCGAGGTGAGGGGATATACAGATAAGTAAGTGGGGTTACTTACTCGATGATGCGATGGCAGCAGCGGCAATAATGGCCCGGCACCAACGGAGGAAGACGAGTTGAATGGCAACGGTGTCACGGCCCCCACTCGAGGCGACGACTTCACCTTGCAACCGACTAAAAGCGAACTAATCCTAGAAATCGAGTTGCAAAATTTCCGATTAAACATATTGCCGTTCGGTTATGTAAAATGCTTACGAATAAGACATGACTGAGAAGCGAGGAGCAATTAATTTACGATTTACGAGTATACGAGCGGATGAATGGAAAAGTACTTTTAAATTGACGACGCGATAAAAATATCAGTCTTGCGTGATTTTCTGAGCGGGTCATTCGAAATGAAATGTTTTATCAGCAGCTAAAAGAGCCAATCCGTTTTATTATTTGAATCGTTCCTTCCTATTGCTCATCTTTAAGACGTTCAGCAAATATTAATGAAATTTTGCAGACGGAGAAAATAAATAATAAATAAAGATGGCAGGTAAAATACAAACAGCCGTCATTTCGCTTGGGATTGCGTTCCAAATTAGTACACAGGAATTATAGTGCTAAATGAGGTTTTGTTAGTTCAATACACAGTAAATACGTAAATAAATGCAATCCATTTTCTTACAAATATACAAAGGGCCTCTCGGCCCGAGTCATTTACCCCCCAACTACTCAGAGACAGATCTTTCAGGCATTTAAAAGCCCGCCTGAAAGATCGGACTGAATAATCGATTAAGTTGACGTCTCATTCTTTCCTCTGACATACTGCAATCATAAATCACCTGCTGACTGAAGGCTAAATACCTATTTTCATTTACTGCATTGTCCGTCACCTACATTCGTTCAAATAGCTTTACCTAGGACACGGAAAGGTTCACTACGGAAGCTCCACGTGCCAGTTAACATATGGCAATTCTTTAACGAATACAAAAAAAAAAACTTATTCGTTTTCATAAATGTTTTTTAGAGTCGATATAAGCCAATTAATCTTTTAAAAAAATACATAAAATTATGATTCACCAGAACATTTCGATGCTGGTTGCAGCACTGCTACTTTAGGGTCACCTTTGCCAGAAAGTGATCCATGGTTGAGAAGTGAGACAAAGATCATCCAAAGTAGAAAAAAAGATGTCCATAAATGAAAAATTTCATAATGTATCGGGTGTACGCAAAACCGCCCGTTCGAAAAATTGTCAACAGTCTCCCGGCTGTTATCTCGGAGCACCTCCTAAAAGCCCCACCAGTGCACCAGCCGTTACAATGGGCTCGAGTGCTGTCAATCGGCACATGTAATGGTTGTACTCTCCATGACAGGGAAGAATCTGAGTTAGTGGAGGATGCCAAACCTTATCACCTATATTTTGTGTAGGTATTACACCTATCACCCGTTATAACGCGAACTCGCTTATAGCGACATAAACGTGCCTCCCATTTTTCATAATTATAAATGTGGTTAGAGGGACTGCTCCAGAGGCTTGGATAGATGGAGAAATAATTCAAGGTGTTACAGGTGAAAACAACGCATGTAATTTAAATGTAATCGATGAGGAGCCAGAACTGCCAAATTTTGTAGCACTGTAATCATCATGCGTAAATTTAAAAAGAGTAAAATGCAGAAAAATGGCGGAAATTTTATAATGCGATCCCCCTTAATATCGCGATGTGACTATTTGGATCTCGACCACCGCGTTATAACGGGGTTTAAGCAGGGGCGTAACTATAGGATGGCTAGACTGGCAAATGTCCAGGGGCCCAACAAACCGAACAAAGGCGCCCCCATAAAAGTTTCTAGCCAGGGGCCTCCACGCTTCTACTTAACGCCAGTGGGTTTAGGTGTACTTCTACAAAACATCCGGGTTCTGAACTATGGACCTAGAAGGAGGGTGGAAGCTTTTCTGCTCGAATGTTGACTATAGCATGACTGTCCAGGCGGGAGTGGAGATAGACAAGCCCCTGGCTGGCAAATTGTGTTGTAGATTCGACCCTTTTGAGTGGAAGACTATCTCCCGAGATTTTAGACGACAGGGAAATGGGTCTCTCTCTCTCTCTGTTCATAGCAAATGCTCCGAATTCAGTCACAGAGTACCCGCTCTTTGATGCTACTCTCAGCAGGAGAGAGAGTGCATGGTTCTTTCATCCTAGTGGACGACTTCAATGCATACATAGTGCTGATGACCAAATATGGTAAGGTGTGATTAGGAGGAATGGTGACCCAGATTTAATGCAAATGTGAGGAGCTGGTTGTGTCTCTGTTGTAACAATAGACTTTCCATCATGAACACCTTCTTCCAGTACAGGGATGTCCATAAGTATACCTATATAATACAATAGTGCAATGGACCAGAAATGATTGAGTTCGTAATCGTGTCAGCTGACTTATTCCAATGACTGTTGGATACTTGTGTGAGGAAAAGGGCAGAACTGATAGCTACTTTGCTGTCTGCATTTTGCACTTCTATGACACCTTGCCAACCAGGCAAAGTACTAGGTCCAGACGGTCTTAATGCATCAAATAGGAAACTTTGGAGGACAGAGCTGTAAGGAAGACCTTTGCTGTTAACGTATCTTCAGGATTTAAAAAACGTCCCAGTGAATGTGGCCATTGTTTAAAACAGCTGCGATTGCTTTGGCTGCACTGTGCTATGGTCGTAAGCCATTGAGTCTGGCGCAGGGCAGTGAGAAAAAGACTGCATAGTAGAACTGTGAAGCTGTCAATGCAAAAGAAGGCTATTTGCTTACTTTTAGCTGTTGATACTGTCTTTGCTGCTGCGGCCGTTTGTTATGGCTTGCAAATAAGTCACCTCGCAGTCAAGTGCAGTACATGGAGGTGCAAAAAACCGCAGTTGAGACACTTGCAATAGCTAAAGCCAAGGCTTGGGAGAAGTTCAGGAAGAAACTGGAGATAGACTACAGTTCGACAAACAAAGTAGTCTGCCAGACCGTCCGCCCCTTCCGTGGAAAGAAGTTTCTTTCATCACAAAGAGTCCAGATGGAAGGCCTCTGAAACTGGATAAGAGCATATTGGACAGGTAGAAGGAGTACTTTGCATCTCTACTTAACCCGGTGACACCAACAACTGAAGCACATGAGGTGCATCTTGGAGTGGCGAATAGTCAGTAATATCACCGAAGCAGAAGATTAGCAATTTAGTCACTAAAGACTAGCAAAGCTGCAGGTGATGATGAAATCAGGTCTGAAATGTTAAAAGTCTTGAATCAGGATAGTATCAAAGTTGCTTGTTTATTCGGCCAAGCCCCTAAGCAATGGCAGGCTGGTATTATGGTCTCCCTCTTTAAAAAGGGAGATCGAAGAGATTGTAACAACTATCGAGGTATCTCTTTGCTCAGCATTCTCGGGAAAGTCTATGCGAATTGTCTGTAGAGAATAAGTCGGGAAATAGTCGACTCCAAACTGTCGAGAGAGAAGTGTGATTTCGTATCTGGCGATACATGGATCGCATCTTTGCTCTGAGCCAAATCTTTGAGAAATCCTATGAGTATGCAAAAGATGTCTACGTTTATTTTGTGGACTCGAAAAAGCATACGAGTTCCTCGAGAGAAGCTCTGCAAAAGTACGGAGTGGATGGGCAAATTACTGGTTTCATGTCAATGTATGAAATCTCTGAGACGTGCATCTGGATAAATGGCATTAAGTCAATACCATGAACCGTGGGTGTTGGACTCTGCCAACAGTGCATACCATCGCTCCTCTTGATCATTATCTTTATGGACTGGATAGACAGGGGCAGCCGAGGCGAGGAGCGTATTAATGTGGGTGACTGCTTGGTGGAGAGGTTGCTCTTTGCTGACGATCTTGTCCTCCATGGATCTTCTTGCACTGATCTTCAACGTGCAGTATATCGGTTTACAGCCAAATGTGAAGAGGCTGGGATGAAAATCAGTGTGCCTAAAACCGAGGCTCTGGTCCTTTCAAGCCAGCCTGCTCAGTGCGCTCTCCGTATTAGGGGAGCCCCATTCAGACAGGTGGAGAGGTTCAACGGGACTGCATTTACGAGTGGTGGGCGTCAAGACAAGAGAATTGAATACTCGGATCGGTGCAGCAACCTGTCAGACATAAACAGTGGCGATCCGTGGTAATGAAACGTGGGCTAGGAAATGCAGTCAAGGTCTCTGTATTCAAATCTATCTTTTTCCCTATTTTCATCTATGATCATGGATCTTGAGTGATGACCAAAAGAGTGAGATCGCGGGTGCAAGCTGTCGAAATGAGATTTTCGAGAGGTGTGATAGGTGTTCCCCTACTAGATAGAGTGTACAGAGCACAATAAGGAGGTCTTTACGCATTGAGTCGCTACTTCTCCGGGTTTGAGACTTCTCATCAAATATGGGAGATGTGGACTAAAGAAAGAAAGAAGACTTTGGGTATTTCCACTGAGGATATGCGCCAGCGCTGGAGATCCTCCATTGGTTTCCTGCCAACTGATAACCGGATTTATGAAGTTTAGTAAAAAATAGTTCGGCTGAAAAAATGCAACTTACCGTAATATCAGTCTATATGAAGTGATATCAAGAAGTTCTAAGGCCTATATACAAAGATTGTTCAATAGAAACACGTTTGAATTGCGCAGCCGCGAAGATATCGCCTAGGCAATGAAGAGCAATTTTTATATGCATTGTTTAAGTACGTAGCCTACGAAAAATATAGGCCCAGGCATTGAAAAATCACCTGGACATCTTAGTCCAAGCAACAATGTAAGCTTCATTGTTTCCAACTTAACCGTGTATTTTCGTTTGTTGGAAACAATGACGGTTACATTTTTCCTTGAACTATGATGATCAGGTGACTTTTCTGTGTCAGGGCTTGTCTTTTTCGTCGGTTACTAGTGAGGTTTCTATCATACATATTAGTTGTTTGGTTCTTTCTATAATCCACCCGGTCTTACTTTGCATGAGGTGTAATGGGTGCGTCAATTGTTATGTATTGTTTAATTTTTATTGTAACAATGTCCAATAATTGACACGCCCATCACATCTGACGCAAAGTAAGATCGAATGGGCTATAATTATAATTGGAAGATGGCGTTCAGGGTAGGCAATCCGTCCAAAGATAATCTGCGTGATGTTATTCAATTTCTGGCCGCTGAAGCGCATCAGCCAATGGGAAGTTTTACGAAAATGAAAACTATATACGGTTGAATGGTCCAAGAAATTTCGATCAGGAAGGGAATCTATGAAAGATTTGCCCAACCAAGACATGCTCATGTTGCACCATCAGATGAAAATGTGACAGTTGGAAATTGCTTTACGCGTCAATAGGCGCATTAACATTAAGGAACTTTTTGAAATGTTAAACATCGCTGTGAGAACTGTTCATTTCATTATTCACAGTCTAGGGTATCATAAAGTTGCTCCATTTTGATTACCAAGGTGTGCTGCTCTTTAAGGAACCTCGTGTCAACATCAATACTGACACCTTACAACGTTTACGTGTCAATATCAAGGATAAACGTCCCAGGAAACTCACAAACGACATTATCCTTCTGCATGAAAATGCCTGCCCTCTTGTAGCCCAAAAGATTCAAGAACGCTCGCTCGCATTCATTGGTAAGTTTTACGTAGAACGTCATTCTTACAATCCCGACTTGTCCCTGTGCGATTTTCATGTCTTTGGCCCTCTAAACCAATCACTAAGAGGATGGAGGTATAATTCCGACGCTGACGTAGAGTTTGTTTTATGTAGTGGTTCCGCCAACAACCGCCAAGATTTATACCAGATGGGAATCTACAGGGTGTTTCTAAAGGTAGTTACCAAACGTTACACAATTAGGGGATACCAAAACAAAGTTTTTACCATAGCATGGGGGGTCGGAACCGTACCGTTGTTCGGCTATGGGGGAGAGAAGTGATCACAATGGTAAATTATGATAATGAATGCACATGATAAAAAGATGTGATGCATTAAAAATTCTTGGAGAATGTACTGCTGGATATTCTGAGACGTAAGTGGTTCCAACATGATGGGGCACCCGCAGACTTCACCAATGTTATGCGTGACCATCTTAATGACACATTCGGTAATTATTGGATGGGTAGAGGTTGACCAATTGCATGGCCTTCCAGGTCATCGGATCTTACTTCCCGTGACTTCTTCTTGTGGGATCACATGAAGGCACTCGTCTACAGCAACTTGTCACTATCATAGCAGAGCTGTTGCCCACATTGCAGTCGCCAGCGAAGAAGTCCGTAAAATGCCGGGACTCTTTGGCAACATATGGGGTCGAAGGTGCGACGATGCAATGCATATATCGAAATGGCTGGTGGACACTTTGAGCAGCCTTTTTAAGGGTTGTTTTCACGTGTCAATAAACTAACTGATATTACGTTGTGTTTTTTCATTTGCACGTTACATATTTCTTTCCCCCCATAGCCGGACAGTGTTAGGGTTCCCCCCCCCCATGCTATGGTAAAAACTGTTTGTTTTGATGCCCCTAATTGTGTGTAACGTTTGGTAACTACCTTTAGAAACACCCTGTATAGATTAGTGCACCAATGAGACTCATGCCTTAATGTTCGCGGAGATTTCTTTTAAATTCTTTGAATTAAAATTGCTTCCCAGCCTCTAAACTTGTTTCTATTGAACATCCTCGTTTAGCAATGTAGGTACTACACCATTGTGTTTGGCCACCATTTCCCTAAAGTAGCCCTCTTGTGTAGAGAGTCACCACTCCCGGCGCTTTTTTTTTCATTTTTGAAAAGCTCCCTAAAAGTCTTGTTCTCGAAGTATGCAAAGCAACTCTTACGATTAGCGCTGGATCTCGCCCATGAATCAAAACGGCGATCCTTGGGAAGAGAAAGAAATCAATGGGAGCCAAATCCGGCGAGGAAAGGTTGGCCATGAGGCTGCGACCTAAAAGGTGGCGTGTTTCTAACACTGTGGGCAGCAATTTCTTCGTGGTACAGTTCAGGTCTTTTCCGTCTTCTCCTAACTCCACCTCAACCCAACCTAGACTGAACGGTTCACTAACAAAAGGCATGCACAATTTCTCTAATTTTGTCCACATTTTCGGGGATTGGGCTCGTGAAAAATCGCCCTGATCTCTCTTCGACTTCTGGTAATATTTTGCTGCTCATTTTTGAAATACCACAGACTCCTACGATTTGCTAAGTCCATACGCGTGCGCTTTCGTCTTCAGCTTAGTTTTCAACTTTTAATTTAAACTTTTCACCAGTGAAGATGTGAAATTGCAATGGACGTAACATATGTTGCTGTATCAACTAAGTTTTGCAATTTTCATATTGCAAAAGTGAAACAAAGACGTAACAAAAATGCCGATCGATTTGGATGAACTATTGTTTAAAAACGCAGAATTTTGAAATAATTAAGAATTGGAATTTAAAACAAACGTCCCTTTTATAACTCGAACGTCAAGACAAACTACCACATACTTTTGGGACTAGCTCACCAAAACTGGGCATGGAACAATGGAAACATGTTTTATAGAGCGACTAATCTCGGTACACACTGTAGCCATCGTTCGAGTTGGGTTTGGCGGATGCCCAGAAGAAAATTCCTGCAGCTATCTACCAAAATTTGGTGGAAAGTCTTCCTTGGAGAGTAGAAGCCGTAATAAAAGCAGGAGGTTCAACACCATATTAATTTTCGTGAAATCATGGCTGCAATATAAAAGCACAGGTGTCCAGAAACTTGATCATGGGTTTATAGCCCAAGCTGACTAACAATTTAAGGCAAGGAAATCCAGATTGTAAGCATATTCAAAGGTTGCAGTCAACTGCAGACTAAAAAATAATTTATCACTGCCCTCAACTTCGTTGCATATTTGTTACTCATTTCTCAAGGAATATTCAATTTTAATCATAATAGAATACACTTACTATACAAAGTATTCGTACGATCTTCTACCATATTTTAATTTATAAAAAATAAGAACAAAATTATACAGTGAAATGTTTTTATAAGATTTAAAGACTAACTCCAAAAAAACTGTATATTCCACACATTCAATATTAGACTGACGCGAAAAAAAAATGCTTTAAAAGGAGAATATTGTACACACAATTTCCAAAGGTGGTCTAATACTCATAAATGTCCATTTAGAAAATTAAGCGTTCATGTGCAAATTTTAAGAATGTTTTAATATGCTTTCTTGCATGTGTCTAGGCAACCAACTAAAACGACCTATTTTTCTGGGCTGAAGTTGATTGTTTCTAAATAGGGTGTGACCTTTCAAAACCAATGATGCCATGCAGTGCTCGGATATGAACGAATAAACCGTTCTCCGATTCGTCTGCAATTACCGTGAATAATAAATACCGTTCGCTCCTCTATTATGCTTGAATGAATGACATTATACTTCATCTATTAAACAGCGAGCAGCGCGAGTACCGCTTCACTCCGCTTTCCATATTCGAGCAAGTTTTGTTTTTGCTGATTTTACGTCTTCCTTACGAAAATGTACCCATACGTCTATATTCACAATGCCGATATTTTCCCACTTGATATTTTGTTTGAAAGACTTCCAAGCTTGATATTTTTTACTATCGGTTTTTCATGGCTCAGCTTAAAAAAGAAATCGGGGCAATAAGTTTCAAATTAAAAAATCGGAAAACAGTTTTCATGATTAACGCAAACTCGATGTCCTCGTATCGAGACGGCTGGAAAAAAAAAAAAAAAAAAAAAATCAATCTTCGACCTAGAATTTCAGTGCGAGTTCTTTACAAAGGAATTTATCAATTTGGAAATTAAAAATTGCATAATAATTATGCTGGGCTTATCACCATCTCTACTGGTAGTTGCAAAGGGTCATTCCAACTTCATGAATAACGCTATTTTTTTTTTATAATACTGGTGTGATAAATGTTTTTTTTATAACACTAAAAAATTTAATCCTTTTTGGTCGGGGTTCTTACAAAGTTCCATAAGACGTTCTTCGAATTCTTTTTAAATAATACAATTGCATTGATTATTTGGAGTTCAATTCAGTCTAATTGCATGACCTAGCCCATTTAAAAACTGTGGCAACGTCTTCCTCTTCTCCACATAATCTTGGCACAGGGTCTTAAGCCGTTCCTATTGGTCCCTTGTGGAATGTTTATTATCTTCTGTGGAGGCTGTCAGCGAGCTTCCTTGAGAAGAGCAGCCTCTACTAAACTTTGGTCTTTTCGGATATTTTCAATTGCCTTCCAAATGGTCGGATGGGCATGCCCCATCAAATGGTTGAAGGAAGGATTCCAGCTCTCGCACAAATTATTAGTGTGGTCCCCGCCGTCGAGTGTGGCTTGGTGAACATTCCACAGCCGCGGCGGAAACAAAGCTGGAATCGTTCTGATATACAGCGTCGTACTAGTGCCGTCGAGGCAAGCTGGAGGCTTGATTTGGCGATAAGCCCCCACGTAAGTACTGCAGAAATACTCCAGCAGCTCTTGGAGGCCTGCAATGTCGGGCATATTTTGCCGCAGATACTCCATACCATTGGAAACGTCATGTATTGCAAGAAAGCCAACCCATCTAACATACCGCAAAAGTGCCTAAATTTAAAACTAGAATATTAAATGAGTGTCTGTGATTTTGATAAAAGACGTTCTGCAGGTACTGAAGTCCATGGAATAGATAATGCCTTTTTGCTATCTGAAATTGCATAGTACTTTTAACTACTACATCAGCATTCCTATATGACCACAAGTCATCTTCACCTGTGATCTGGCGATAAATATTATGGGGGTAAGTGTCCGGTGGGGTAAAGGTCCGGAACCCGTGGCGAATTTGTAAGTTCTCGTGGGAGAGAGAGGCAGAATGCGCTAATAGCAAATAGTAAAATGGATTGCAATGTTGTGTTACGATGCGGCTTCTTGCCAATTTTTCATACACAATTCTTCGGAGAATCGATGATTAATATTTTTACGTTTATTCTTTGTATTACTGTATAATTTACAATTTTTATTGATTTATATTTTTTAAAATTATAATTACAATGTTAAAAATCATTTTGAAATGTTGCATTTATCTTATGACCATTTTCCCTGTTTATATTTAATAATATTATATTTATTCTTTTTTATATTTTAATGTTTATAATTTTTATTCTTGTAAGCTGTTATTAGGCTGTCATAGCCTGTTGCTTGCAAAATTACAAATCAATAAATAAAAAAAAAACAACTTTATTTTGGCATTTATGTTAAGGAGGAATCACACTGTATCTCAACATTTGTAAAAACTGTGAAACCATTAAAAAGAGAAGCTGAAACTGTTACAAAAATAGTTCATAATTTATTAGTCTGTTAGCCAATTAAAAAAAATATAGTACGGTAAATAAGATACGCTGTGATAAATTCACACTGAATAATAATTTTAAATTTCTTTTCATACATCTATGAAAAAAAACAAACTCATACTTTCTCTCATTCGTCGACAACGTGAGATATGCTTCTTCGGATACTCTTCGTCTCACTTCTTAACCATGACCTTTCTGGTAAGGGTGACCCTAAAGTAGCAGTGCTACAACCAGCATAGCTCACAGCACGGTGGAGATACAGCTATACAGTTATATCTCCACCGTAGCTCACAGAATCCCTGAAGCACCCAAACCCCTGACCTACGGTAACGGGACATCCACTCAGGGGGAGGAAGAAAAAAAATAAAAATAAAAAAAAAATAAAATAAAAAAAAAAACCTTCATGAACTGAGAATTACGATGCTTCGAAGCACAAGTTTGTCCATCATTGTTTCTCAGAAACAGCGATGGAAGCGGTGAATTACAAAATTAAAATAATACATTAGATTATTAGTTTAATTAAAATAATAAATTATAAAAGCAATTATTAAAACCTATAATTAGACAAGAAGAATTTTAGGCTAAATTAAATAGCTATATCGCCTATTCAGAATGCATTATTTTCAATTGCATGGGGACGAGTTTTAGCGCCACTGTGGCAAAACTAAGAAACCTATTTGCCTCCCATTTTAGATGCTGAAAAGCAGCGAATGGACAGGCCTTCTATAATCTAGTGGGCCATGGTCTCACTGAGACTCACAGGACTATTGCCGGAAACTGTCGCTCAGTGGCGCAGAGTCGCGAAGAAAGCTATAAGGTGTACAAGGCCTATAGCGATCCAAAATTAAATAGCGGAGATCGTGTCTGTATCAACGTCTATGAAAGCGGGGACAGGGAATCATTCACTCCAAATTTGACAATGACTACCACTAGTATGGCGCTACGGTCGCTTTCTAGAGATACGCAACTATAGACAGGAACATGCTTCACCGAGTATGAGATGAATTTTATTACAGATTTTACAAAGCCGGCTAGATAAGCCATTTATCTAGCCGGCTTTGCAGATTTTATATCTAGTCCTAAAGGGGCACACCAATCACCTCTAACAAGGCACACGTGCACCACAAAATAAAACCCATGGAGAGTGGCTCTATGTACAGTCAACCAAAGGAAATAATCCACACGAGTTTAATACTAATGTGTTGTTTTAATAGCTTTTTTAATTATAAATTATTTAAATTTAATAATCTTAATAATGTTAACTCTAAATGTAATATTAAAAATAAATTAATATTGAAACAGTAAAACTTAAAGAGTAAAATTCAAATGTGGATTATTTCCCTTTGATGACTGTACTTGTAAAGTTTCATGTTAAGCAATACGCATACAATAAGATCATGAAACCGTGAAACAAGTCGGGGTGCAAGAATTGATCTGCAGGCTAGTCTGTTTAAAAGCCATCTAATCAGTAGTTTCCAGCAGCAATGACCAACTGTCTTTTGTTAAATCTCGGATACTTCAGAAAGAAAAGGAGTGAATAAGGCGTGGATTCCATGTGTAAAACTATGGCAGAAACCACAAAGCAGAATTTTTTTTGACATTTCCTGCCCCGCCAAAAAATAAAAACAGAAGTTTTCGTCGAGCAAAAAGATGACAGCAGGAAGTGATGTCAAAAAATTTTCTGCCATTGTTTTTACACGTGGAATCCACGCCCAAGGGTAGGGATTTGAACCTGATTCTGCCAGGGAAAAAAAAAAAAAAAAAAAAAAGTCAATATCAGGAGAGCAAAATTTCCTTAATTTTTTGGCCATTATCAAAAATTTGTTTTAGGTTTTGAACTTATCTCACTGGAACTACTTAATCCTGTTGTAGGATAACTGTAAACTTATTTTCACCTCTAATAAACAGACTTTATAGAGCAATATTGATGCATTCTGCAAGTTCTACCTTACAAACAATGCTTCGAGCTGGATTGGACCATCTGCTGCCCTCATTAGGTCTAAGTAGTCTTGTGGTATTACAAGTTAGAGCACAAACTGATGTAGACCACTCACTACAGTGATACGTATTTTTGATGCACTCAAAGAACGACGAGCAGAATACACAAGTATTCTAATACAAATCACTGAGCCCTTTCTCGAGAGCAGATATTGTGTACTTTATCTGAGCCCATTATCTCGAACTTTATCTTCCACAAGCCCCAGTTCAAGAGCAGTTTGAATGTCAAATGCAATCTTAATAGCCTAAAAGAAAACTAACAGGAAACTTTATTCCACCTAAATATACTTAAAATGAATTTTAATGTTTCCTTTTCAATTAAAGCTTTAAAAAGGAGCACAGTGCAAAAGAAATTCCATTAAAACTGCTGATGCCTTTTACTGAAGTGATACTAAATGAATGCAGGATGATTATCAATAATTCTTAGGGTTCCTACCACTTTCTATTTTCTAATTACAGCAAGAAAACTAAGAACGTAGAGAGTGGGTCTCCACATTTTACCTATACAACACAACTATTGAAAATGCATTTGAATAGTTTCAGCTTTAAAAAGTATTCACTGTATACATGAACTTAAATTTCATTAATTTCGATATTGCAATAAAAAACCCAATTGTAATCAAGGCATGTTTATATAGAAAGTGAATTAGCATATTATATAATGTGAGTGTATATGCATGTTATACATTATATGTCACCTTTTTAAGGGGAGTCAATACTGTGAAAGTCGAAAAATTTAAATCGTCATATTTCCCAGAGTTCCCACTGGATTTACAAACTTTTTGGGGCACTTAAAGTTAGTCAGTTGTACATTTGAATGATACCAAGCTGGACTTATTTTGATATATGGTTATTAAGTTTGCGCTTAAGAAGAAGGGTGTTTTAGGTACACGTTCTGACTACACAAATCAGGATACAAAGATTTACTTTACACCAACAGAAAGATCAGAAAATTTACATTTAGAACACAGTCTCAGTTTTCACAGTAGCAAAATATTTAAAAAAGGATTCCCTAAAGCAAAATTTAGTAACATTTTCGTAGTACGATTTAGTAAACTAATTATATTTTAACATCAAATATAAAAAAAAAGGAGACTTGTGTTCTTAACGTAAATGTTTTGATCTTTCTGTTGGTGTAAAGTAAATCTTTGTATCCCGATTTGTTTAGTCAGAAAGTGCACCTAAAACGCCCTTCTTCTTAAGCGCAAAACTTAACAAGAACATACCAAAATAAGTTCAGCTTGGTATCATTTAAATCTACAAATTACTAACTTTAAGTGCCCCAAAAAGTTTATAAATCTAGTGGGAACTCTGGGAAATATGACTATTTTAATTTTTTCAACTTTCACAGTATTGACTCCCCTTAAATGCAGAGGCTGAAAAGTTTGAAGTTGTTCTAATGGTTTCTCTAAGTTAACTGTTCTTGGGGAGAAAGCAAAAAAGCTTTAAGGAATGGGTTGAGTTGCTCCATCCCTCCAGATTCTATCGAACTATAAATGTTTACAAATTTAAAACTACAATGAAATGGATTTGTTGTGCATGTATTAAAAAAATAAAGCAATTTTAGTCAGCCATACACATTTATTTTTCTTTCCCACACATTTTAACCGACTTTTTGAGCCAATTCTTTGGCCTTCGCCTTTTCCAACTTCGCAATCCTGGCTGCAGATTTGGAGCCAACTTGACCGCCTCCCCAGTGACGACGCAACTGAAAGAGAAATTAATACATATATTTAACTCTGAAACAATCAAGGAACATTTCAAGAAATAATTAAACGGGAATTTAGCCCAATAAAAACAACAACAATAATAATCATATATATAAAATCAGCGACGGTGGACTATGTCACAACAAAGAAAAAATCTAACAATGAGTTATATCCCGTTTATACAATCAGGTGGGTTCGCTTCTAGTAACAATCATTATTGTTGTTGATAATGTTAGTATGAATAGTGTTGGGAATGTTGAAATGTTATTCTTACTTCATCAAATCGCTCATTAAAGTTAGTCTTTATCGCTTCCTGCAACTTGTTGAGTGCAGTCTTGTCATCTCTAAAATGAAAAACAAATGAGTTTGCTTATTACCCAATAGAAGCAGGCTATAAAATTTAATATGAAATACAAGTCTATATTCTTTCAGTGAACCAAGACTATATCTAAAAAAACAAAACTGCTTATATCACATCATTTGTTATTCTAAAAAAATAATAACCTTGCCACAGTGAAATGCTCAGAATGTCTAATGTCAACCTTAGCATATTCAGGTGAAGAAATTCTTAGTTCAACATCATTGCATTTTCAGGCCCATTTACTTACATACCTACTCCTTAAGACTAAAAAAGCAGTATGAAAAAGTATAAATGGTTGATTTTTAATTTTTATTATTATTTGTGGGGTGGGGGTGGAAAGAAAGGAAAGATATGTTCAACATGTCCAGGATGACAACAGTGCCTGTGTTGGGACTCAAAATTCAATGACTAGTATGTCTGCATCTCACTTTCTTGACTATCAGCTGAGCAAAATCAATGAATACAGTAAATGAATGAATGAAGGCATTAAATTATTTTATTACAGGGTGATCATACAAGTCCCTCTATCTGAAAGATTTTGAATAACTTAATAGACGACTTCACAGGTCTTCAAAATTCCCCCCTTCCTGGCTCTTTGCTCAGCTTTTCTATATGTAGCAACACGCATCTCGCCGATTCAGTCCTGGATGTTTTCTCTCTTCCGACCTGTGAGGATTATTGGTATTCATCGTCTTTTGAAATAGGGAGTGCAAGTGTGACGTCAATCCTGGATGCTCTTCAGTCACGTGACTCGATATGGTTCCAAACAAAATCTTCTCGCTTCGGGATTTAACATTGGTTCCAACGTAGAGATAGAATAAAATCGCTTTGTATAAAACCCAGTGTTTATAACACCCATAAGATGTGAAATTGTTGAGCTCCTCACTGCTCAAGAAAGAGGCAAATCAGCGATTTACACATCTATCGTTTTCCAAAAGGAAGAAAGATCCGCGGGCGATGGCATTCTTTTGTTAAGTGATTAAAAAGCGTTCTAATATTTATTTATAAATTATATAACGGTATTAAATGCCTTAACATAAATTACACAAATTCACATAATAATTTAAGAGATGTCATTTTTACTGGTCGCCCATTTCAACATTACTAGTACGTATATAGCGTGGTTCCAATGTTTGGAACCAGCGATCCCATTTCCTAGGCTCTCAGCCCCTTCATCGCACAAATGACGTCAGCTGTGATATAGTCACTTGCACTCCCTATAGCCCCACAGGTATGCCAGACAATGTTAAGATAGGTGAGCAAGGTGGCCACAACTCTTTCAAAACCACAAAAAGCTTCTTCAAACAGATTGCATGCATCTGTTCAATCGAGATGTTGGCAGTGTGTGATGTATATTTTGAATGTTAGCCATTTAAAAATAATGCTAATTCTTACACATTAAGGCACTCTTTATTCAGCACAATCAGACATGCTCTGCCAATAGACTTCCTTAGTGCTATGCCTCTATTTGAAACGTACTTGTATATGTTTGAGTAAAGGGGCTTTATGATCACTGCATGTTCTTTTAAAGCTGAAACTACTGAATATTTGATAAAATGTTGGATGATTTTATAAGAAATCCATCTATAAAAACATTTTAATGCCTACTTTACATTTAATATTAAAACTTGCTAGTTTTTGAGATTACATGATTTAAAACATCTCTAAATATCATGGGGTAAAAGCAATAGTCGACTACTGTTATAACTAAATTCACCAGAATTTGTAAAAAATTTGTTATAACCGATATTTCGTTATAAGTGAAAGTCAATTTTTAATGTAAGAAAATATATTTTCCACTTTAAATTTGTAGATCTTAGTTGAAATTTAAATTATTGCGACTAAACGGTAATGAAATATTGGTATCAAACAAATTCTATTGTAGATTTCATCATAGAAAATCTGTCTTTTCAACTGATCGAGATACCCAGTCAGTTTGAAGAAGATAGTCAAACATTTTAATATGAATCTAAGAACAAATTGGCGAACATGTTCAATCGTTTGAGTTCTTTCTATAAGTCTTAAAGGCACTGACTTCCGAATAAATTTCTAACATTTATCAAAATTTCTTTTTAACATTTTCTAACATTCATCTTTACCAGCATTTGATATTTTCAAACAAATGGCCTTTTTCGTTTTCCAGCACAAGATATATTTTAGAAAGATTTTTGCTTTTATTTTCCATATCATTGATCAACGATTGTAATCCAAAGAAGTAAATTTTTAACATATCAGTTCTAGCATTGCAGTTTTCAAGCAAACAAGGACGTCATTTCCGTACTCTCAAAACTGGAACATAATTTTTTTCATTGTTACATGATACAAGCCTAACGCCATGTATTGCGAATTGCACTTATGATAAATCATTATGTTGCAAAATTTATGTAATTTTAGTTAGTTATATCAGGTGTAAAATTGAATTGTGTGTCATTGGAAAATCACTATCCGATTTTTCATTATATTCTTAACAAATCTGATGGGGACTATGAAAAATTTCGTTATAATGAGAGTCGACTGTATATTCAAAATTTTCCAGCACTGCATATGAAGTGACCAATTTGTGAGACATTGTTGTATGAAAGCCTATCTGTCTAATCACAATATGTATTTCATAGCAAACCATATTATATATATTAAAAATACAATTATAAACCCCAGAATTGACCACTGCTTTCTCCACCGTTGTCTGAATAGATAAAGTAATATAGGCTCCAGTGGAGCTGCTCGGCCAGATGTGTTGAATGTACTGGGTGAATAAAGAGTGTCACTCTAAATGTAGTCATGCAATTAAGCCTAAAAAACTCATTTCATACAGCAGTCAGTATATAAAATTTTAAGAAATCCACCCAACACATTTACTTACGCATTAATATTCGTAAGTGCTAAGCATGTACAGGTCTTCCTTCGAACAACACGTCCTAATCTGGCTTTACTCTTCACAATGCAGTATGGGACACCCATCTTGCGACATAAAGATGGCATAAAAATAACGAGCTATTGGGGAAAAAAACAAACAAAAAAAAACGACATTAACAATAAATGAAAGGTCTTGAAAGCTTCACAAACACAAACTGACTATTTAACGACACACCATCTTATTTTGATACTGAAACTGTGAAGGCTTATAAAAGTTGACGAATGCATAGGCCATTATCCAACTTTCTTATAGCCTGCAAAAATGTCAATACTTACTTCGACAGGGTCAACGTCATGAGCGATGACCACTAGCTGGGCTTTCTTCTGTTCAATCAGTGATGTAACTGTGTTAACACCCTGTCGAACAATAAATGGACGCTGTGTAGGCACATCATCTTTCCCTTTCGAACGCTCCTCGGCTCTGGCACGAAGACGGGCTTTCTTCGCTTGTTTAGTCTCAGGGCGATACTTATCAAGTAACTTGAACAGCTGTAATCCTGGGAATTATTAAAAAAAATAATACATTAATAAAAATATAGAACAAACCTCTTGAAAAGAACCTGTAATTAAAAATTGTACATCAGAAACAACTTGGTGGTACATTTTGTTCATCAGTGGTTTTGCAGCTAGCAAATACTCAATTCTCATCCTTTGTACATCTAAAGTTCAAAATTTAATAGTTTGTGTGAAAAATACAGTAGAACCCCATCAAGTTTCGACTTGTCATTTTGCAGAATCTGTTAAATTGCAGTCGATGCCTGGACTAGTTTTTTTGTTTTTATTTTTAAAGAGGGAAAAAAAAATGCAATATGTATTTAAGTTTCATTACATATTCTTACTATTTATTTACTAAGCTTTTATACATAGCCGATTAAATGAATACAATACATATTAGCTCTTAAAGCTAATAAAACTCATTTGCTTGTGAACGCATTGGGGTTACTTTTGCTTTGATGGTTTTGGAAAATACATCCGAGTGTGCTCATTTATTACGTTGTCTATCTGCACTTTTACCAGAATTAAACTAATTAATTAATAATCATCAAAATTAAACAACTGATTGATAAAACATTTTTATTATTAAGCCTATTAATGGGGAGTTGATTGCAAGATTGCCATTTGAACACAAGTCATATTGAAGGTGGCTCCATCGTGACATAACTGGGTTATACTGTAGTGTAAGGGCAGAATAAGACTAGAACAATTAAGTGAATTACTTACAGTTTTATAATGATAAAATATTAATTTAACTGCACAATTTTGCCCAAACCATTCAAGGAAATTTTGATAAGAAAAATAATTTTGATGCCATACAGTTTTGGGTCAAAATATGTGGCAAAAGAATATGTTACAACTGAAAGCTTAATAATTCTGTTAAAATACACTGAGGAACTAAAAATTTAAAAGTGAACAATTATCAGGAAGATGAGGAAATCCAAGAATTAAAATTCATGCATAGAGAGCACATATATAAACTTTTATGCTGGCTTCAATGGCAGACAACGTGAGTGTGCAAGTTCTTCTAAAAAACACGATTATGAGCTCCTGTCCAGCTTAAGATGTAGCGTTTGTATTGTGACATACTACCTTTATTCAAAAGCCAAACATAGGTGTTTCGATAGACTCACAGACCTCGCGACAGTAGGTTTCCCCCCCCCCTTCTCTGATTTGTTTCAATTGATTTTCGTAAGGTGGTCTCGCCACTTTCGATCGAGCTGAGAACTCACGAGAAGGCCCTACAGCTTCATGTGAAACTTATCTTGCTAGTTTAAAGATGGTGGCAGCCATAGAGAATTTGTATGGTCCATGGTTCAGGGTTCGTATACTTGATCAAAGATAAAATTCCATGACTTTTACAAAACTTTTCAAGGCAATTCAATACATTTTCCAAAACTCTCCAGGCTTGGAAATTTTTTTTCGATTTTCCAGGACTTACCAGGTTTTCCATAACCCATATGAACCCTGATGGATAGATTGGAGGTGGGTTCTTTATCTTAGCCAGCTTTGACAGCTGGCTGGTAGAGTAACTCAAGTGATGACGTCATAGGATGGAAAATCAAGAAGAACACTAAGCTGAAATAATAGGTTAGCCAAGATAGCGGAATGTGTAACAAAGTTATAAATGTATGTCAAATGAGTGAATGTGGTGGCCTGCAGTTATTCTATATGTATGCCCATTGTCATGTCACAACGAAATTCTTCTAGTTAATTCACATATATCACATGTATTAACATGTCACCATTTAGCAATAATTCGTTCAATTCTTTATCCACATCGAATAGCAAAGACCCCCCCCCCCCACGCTACTGATACCCATGATGTGCACAAGCATATGATTATTCATGGGTGCTGCCATCTTTGAAATATCCGATCAGCGACCTTTTTTAACACTAAGCATCTGCTCCAGCCGGCTGACCAAGTGGCTAAGCCAGCGCAACTCAGTTGAGATGGCTCATCAGGCTAAGATAAAGAACCTGCCTCGGGTATCGTGCTATTCGTGGAGCTTATGACGTGATAACAGAACATGTTGATGTCTGCTTTCAACAACGTCAACAGAAAATTACAGTTAGGGTTGAAATTGAACAAGAAATAAAAAGTAATAAATAAAATAAACAAGATATGGGTCTAGATATAGCAATAACGGAAAACTTTAATATGAGCCTACGCGTTTCGACTTACGTCATCATCACAGGCAAAGTAATCAAGTGATACAAGAGCACATGGCCATAGTTCAAACACATGCAGTAACGTTAGCCAATCAGGATACAGCAGAGGCTCTCCTCCCAACTGGCCAACAAAAGGTGAAAAAGTGATCGAAAACAAAACTTTACATTCAAAACAAAATAAAATTAAATAAAATAATTTAAATATAAAAATTATTCTGTGTCTTTATATCACTTGATTACTTTGCCTGTGATGATGAGACAAGTCAAAATATGTAGGCTCATATTAAAGTTTTCCATTATTGCTATATCTAGACCCATATCTCGTTTATTTTAAGCAATATCAGACCCAAACATGGATAGTAAATAAAATCTTGTAAACATTCCAAGGAGGAGCTTTAGCGATGAAGCAGAAATGCATTTATTAACAAGAAACTAGCCCCCCCCCCGCGGGCGGGGGGGGGTGGGGGGGGGGGGAAGGAGGGAGGGAGGTCTGCTGTGTAGGGATGTGCACACAGGAACACATCAACTGGACGAGTGCAACTAGGCGCTGGTCTAGTGGACGAAAACCAAGTGGGTGACAGTAAAACTGGACGATAACCAAGTGGACGATGAAAAGTTTATAACTTAAACAAAAAAACTTTGCCATTCTGTCTTTATGGACATTTGGACGACAGAAATATTTTAAAATAAAAATTTCACAAAATTAATTTTATTATAATTTATTTATTATTTTATTAGTATTACATATTAGTATCTATGAACTAATGCAACATAACATTTTATTATTGTTTTTTTTTTATATATAAATATTTTATTTCAAGGATATTTATCCTCGTTTCTGACTTAAAATAGGATTCATCTAAAATAAATATACAGAATTAAGTACAGTCAACCAAAGGAAATAATCCACACGAGTTTAATACTTAATATTACATTTCATGCTAATGTGTTGTTTTAATAGCTATTATAATTATTTAAATTTAATAATCTAAATAATGTTAACTCTAAAAGTAATATTAAATTATTAAAAATAAATTAATATTGAAACGGTAAAACTTAAGAATAAAATTCAAGTGTGGATTATTTCCCTTTGATGACTGTACCAAAATCGGAGGGAACCTCTAATCTGCAAGGAGGTTTGAAATATCAGATACATATTTCGGCTACCCAGTAGCCATCTTCAGCGATGAGAGGCAAAAGTCAACTCTAATAAATATATTATCAGATCAGTAAAATAATGCAATAAAAAATACTTTTGAAAAAGAAAGTATGCAAAATGACTAATGCAAAGTAAGTGTTATCGTTTCAGATGAGGATCTAACCACAAAATCTTCGCATTTTTATCAACGGCAAATGCTACGTGATACAATTCATATTTAGAACCATTTTTTAACCAATTAGCTTATTAAGCTAATTATGATAACATTGTTCAATTATATTAACCCAGACATGACTTATTAGTCATTTATCATTAGGAATTTTTTCATTGAAGAAGTTATAAAGTTTAAAAAATTACTTAAAAATTATTATGACCGATAAATAAATATATTTGTTTACATTTAAATACATCAATGTTAAAATTAAAACGGACAGCAAAATAAAGGTGGTATTTTTAGTTGCCTTTTTTTTTTAAATTATAAAATTATCGTTGTCCACTTGGTTATCGTCCAGTTGACATCGCCTAGTTGACTATCGTCCAGTTGACTGTCGTCCAGCTGTGACGTACCCTGTGCACACTGCTTGCGGCCTGGCAAGCAGAAGATCCAGTTTCAACGATTTAATCCATAGGGCTGTATATAACGTTGTTAGCGAGACCATCTTTCATTTTAAACAAAGTTGTTTTGAGTGTGGAGTTTACCTTTAGGTCTCCTCTTGTGTAATTTTTGAACAGGACCAAAAGATTTTTTAAAAAGCTTATTAATATTATTAAAAAGTCGCATACCCGAAATCAATCTTACCTGTTTGCCTATCCAGAGTCTGAGTGAACTGATTTATTGGAGGAGGTACCTTCAGACGTTGATAAAGAATTGCCCTCTGCCTCTGGAGACGAACGTATTTCGGCCATCGGACAAATCTACTCAAGTCACGTTTGGGCTGGATATCTTGGCCTACAGATAACAAGTAAATAAACCCATCGTTTAGAAATAAAGCCTTTACAACTTAACTTTACTCCATTATAAACAATCTTTTCATATGCTCAGTATTAAAAAGCTCGATTTTTAAAATCTTCATTAAAATTCGGCAAATTCAATTGTGATCATCATTGCTTAAGATATAGCGACGCCTTAAAGGCCAAACAAATGTAAATTACAAGCTAACAGCTTACCAATTCCAAAATTTTTCGGCCTCTTCTCGAATAATGGATTCACCACTTTCTTCTGTTCAATTTTCTTCACAGCTAATGGTGGTGCTGCTACCTTCTTCTTCCCCTTCTTTCCTCCCTTGGGCTTACATGGGACAAAATTGAGTATTTAGACTAAATATATATCGCATAAAAATTCTGAAGATTTAATGTATGAACTAAAATATCAGCAAGGCTTTATAAAGAAGCTCTGATTACACGTTTTGAAATTCCCTATACTAACAAGTAAAATATTTAAAAATCACATTGAGTAGCTTACCTTTTTCCCAACCATTTTAATATTAAACCTCTCAAATTATACACGCAGCCACCTAAAATTTGAATAATTTACATTTTCAGAAGGATGTTTGATGATTTAGTTTAAGGTCTGAAAAACATACAAATGCTTTACGTACCCGATGAAAAGGATGAAATGGGAGATCACAGCGATCTCGCGGTGCACGAGATTTAGGAAAAAGCCGCTTCCGTTTCCTGTTTGTGGAGTTGTTATGGTTGTGTTTCAGTGTTCACTTTCGAGTGTTGTGTCTTTAATCATTCTGATGATGCTCTAAAGTGAAAATATGCTAACAGTAAAGACTCTTAAAGAAGATATACCTTTAAACTGAAGTCCACGTACAATACGATATACCATGTCCCAGCAAAGAACCTTGCCCCAAAGCAAAGAAGCGTTACTTAAGTCGTACAACAAGAGGCTGAAAGACGATGTGAGATCGATGTTAGACAATTTCACTGAAATTATCAAGCTCGCTAGGGTAGAAGATGAAACTCAGGTCGGAAGAACGACTCAATTAGAACAAGATCAATATGAGATGTATGTGCGAGCCGCTAACATAGTACGTATAAAACATGATTTGTTAAAATGTAGGTTCTATCGTAGCCACCGTATATTTGTTGACATAAACGGTGGCTACGATTCTATGAAGTAGTCATTTGTGTTTCATGTCCCGATTCAACTTTCTCCTTTCCAGGTACGAGCTGGCGAAAGTCTTATGAAATTAGTGTCAGACATTAAACAGTATTTGATATTAAATGATTTTCCTTCTGTAAATGAAGCAATAACCCAGAACAGTCAGTTATTTAAAAATATGCAGTCGGAATGCGATAGCAAGTTAATGGCCCTGCGCGACGATATGGCTGCAGATTTGTACGAACTGGAAGAAGAATATTACTCGTCAATGTATAAATAAACAGTAAAATGTAATATAAACATGTGTACTTATGTTTGTGTGTTAATAAAACTATTCCTAATGTTTGTATAGATAGGTTATCATAACAGTTAAAACATTTGAAGCATTTTTTTAAGTAATTAAAATTTTAATAAACTCAGTAATAAAATGAGCTAATTATATTCATCTTTCTCCCAACTTTGTTGCTTCTCGGACCGAGAATAAATTTACAAAAGTTTATGAAAATGAAGTTTCTATGAAAATTTAATTCGAATGACATTTCCCGCAAAATCTATGAACGATGATCGTAGAAATGCGCATGCGCAAGTGGAAACATTACATCGCCATCGAGTGAGGAGAAATTGCATTTTACTCCGAGGTATATGATATGGTAAATTGATGTTGACCCATCGTTTGATTTTCTTTTTTTATAACTTCAGAGCATTTTATCGGATTATTATTAAGCGAATAAATATTAAATTGATAATATAACCTACTCGTTGATCTAGCTAAGGTCATATGGGGATGTTTGGGCTTTTTTTGTAACGCACGATTGACGATTTAAATGGCTCGTATCCACCTGACAGATCATTGATCGCCCCAGTTGAAATCTGTTGATCTCGGATGTTTTGTTTAATAGGGAGGATCAAATCTGAGGAAAAAAATAACTCCTTTCCAATAAGCACTGGAGCGCGGTTTAAAGATGAGAGAATAAAGAGTTGTTACCTTAGGATCGCATCACTCTGTAATTTCCTCACTGGAATTCAAGGTGCATCCTACGCATACCAGGACCAGTGTTTGCAGTTCTTGAAAGCCTGTGTTATTCGGGAATCACGCGTAATAAGAAAACAAATCACAATCCCAGCCCATTGTTAAAGTTGAGACGAGATGGGATAATATACGAAGTTTGAGTCCAATGAAAACCTTAAGATTACAATAAAAACTTCAAAATTGTAGCCATTATCCTTAAATTGGCAGCACTATTGCAATAAGGAATGTTATACAGGGTAAGTCAGTCAAAATGTTATTGGCCCTGATTTCAGAAGTTTATTCTGTGAAATTTAATGAACATATGGTATTGTGAGACATGTGCTACGAAAGGTAAACTCCTCAAAAAATGATTATTGTGGATTTGTGGTTTCTCGTCATTAATTTAATCACAGAATTGTTTACATAACGTTCAAGCACAAAACGATTTCTGTTCTCCAGTCAACACCATTTTCCTTAATCGCTCGCTGCTAGAAAGTGAAAACACTCCGTGGAAACGCTGTGAAAGTTAACTTTTCGAATAAAACCTTGAATACAGGCCCAGGCGTCTATTTGTCTCAATGGTCCGGACCCTCCGGCGACTAATCGAGACCCGGCATTAAGGGCTATTCCCAATAATGGGTGTCTAGCAAAACGTTTTCGTAAAATTCCGGTTGATCACATAATTTTCCCTGATCACCAGCACCAAAAAAAATCTGTTTTGATAGAATATTATTGACATTTTTCAAATATTTTGTTCCAATTTCGCATTTTTTTTTTGCTGATTTTGTAAAATTCCCTGAATTTTCCTGGTTACAAAAAACTCCCTGACTTTTCCCAATTTTCCCAGTCACTAGTTGCCCTGCAATAAATCCGACAAAGTTTTGAATTGCAAGTAACTTACCGGTACTTAAAATAAAGTAAAATGAAGTAACAAAAAACTAATCTGAATGGAGAAGAAAAACAACCTTGATAACGACGAACTTCGAGTCCAAATGATTACCCTACCTATGAGAAGGTTTGTAATGAGACCCTACGAACGAGAACTTCTTTATATGCAGAAACGACATTGGTAAGGCAGCATGGGATTGGTCGAAATTAGAATGGGTTAAATGAAGCGGCCCTTGAGAAGGCATACACATGAAAAGACGTTTAATAATCTGAAAGCTTTCGGATTGGTTTAATAATGGAAACGAAAATACGCCGGAATTTATATCGATGACCCAAAAAAGAGCCGGCGTTTAATCTATTTTTAAAATGCCACCCGCCCTTTAATCAAGACCGCCATGTATTTGAATACCCGGCCTTTATTCAAGGTTTTGCAATTCTACTTGCACCTGTTTTGAGGCACTTTGAACGTTTACCTTTTGTTATACATCTCTCGCAATACTATATCGTTGTTGTCAAACCAGTATCTGCTATGTGCCAAAAGTAAACTTTTGAGATATTGAAGAAAAAAGTTCTCCTGTAAAATTTTATATGAAGGTGAATTTTAAAAACTATTTCAGATTGAAGTTGTTGATGTTAAACGTAATATTATTTGCTTTATTAGCATTGAAATGTAACAATACAGTCAAGAGTCAAAATATCGAAATCTCAAAAAAGTGCACATAGCAGAGATTGGTTTGACAACGACGATACGTTCATTAGATTTCACAGAATAAACTTCTGAAATTGGGTCCATCATTTTGACTTAGCTCAGTGCAGGCATCTTCTTCTTTTAGGTCTTGCCTCCTCTCTTTTGGAGATGACCGATAAATAAATGAGGTGTTAAATTTGATTAATAGATATCCACCATCTGGCAGGCCTTAGCCGTTGGAGGGAGTAGTCTAGTTTTGGAAAGAAAAGCTTTAACAGAAGATAGTATGAATCGGCTTTGGGCTTTGCACTCTGAGTTGATAAGTCGAAATAAAAACGATTTGACAGGTATATGTTTTGATTGAAGTCTTGTGATCAGAGACCTTTTTAGATAGGCTTATAGGGAGTGGGAGGACCTTTTTGAACTGAGTAAACATGGTCTTAAATTTTGTTGCTGAATTATGGTTGCTTCTCTCCATCCAGTGATTTCCAGTTTGTCTATTTTGTGAAGAAGTTTTTTTGTTGCATGAGGAAATATAATTTCTGGATTGAATGTTCGGCAGTTGCCTGATATTGTAGAATGCTTGGGCCCCAAATAAATTTGATGGCAATGTCTTTGTTATGGAGACTGATTATGGCATTAGTTGTGAGGCCGATCAAGATATTGATTTCCACTTGGCTGTAGATAAAGATTTGTGTAATGATAATAAGACTGATTTGGTGCTCAGTGCAGGCAAGCAACATGCTGTCAGGGTAGCGTAGTGAAGATGGCCACTTCAGACGTGCACCAAAGAAGAGCAGGTTCTGTTTTCCTCCTTTTGAGTCAGTTGTCAATTTTCCATCCTCAAGCTTTCAACTGCTGCAATGGAAAAGGTGTCATAACTTGGGTGGCTGACCAAATTGAGAAGTGCTTCCTACAGAAATCGCATTGTTTTTAGACATTGTACTCTTATACTTTGTAACACGCATGCATTATTCAAAAAAATGGAAGACTGGATGCTGCTTCTCTTTGCTGCATGTCTCAATTAGTTCAACCTGTCTTACAATGTTTCGGTGACAGTAGGCTACTTGTCTGTGTTATGCTGCCATTGTTTATGACACTGATAACAATACTGCCAATTTACAGGACAATGGATGCAATTTTAAGGTTTTCATTCCACTTGCCTTGCCTTCATAAACAGTGAAATCTATCTATCACCTTAGCTTAATGGCTACATTTTCCTGGTCCCACAAGTAGTTGTTATAGACAGATTTCATTGCATTACAAATGTCTATCTCCTTCTTTACATGTACACAAACATTATAAAATAGGTGGCATGGATTTTTATCTAAGTCTGCACAAGAAATTTAAAACTGGTATATGTTTATATACGACTGAAAAAGTTTTCTTTCCGAGTTTGCATCTAAGAAAGAACCCTGCCCAAATTCATTTTCTTTACATTAAATATTTGTGCATAGCCTTTTCAATTTATCTTACTGCAGACCCAGTGTTGCCAACTCAAAAAAGTTTTTCCCACCAAAATCAAATTAAAAACCTACTAATTCTATTGTTCTCGTGTAATTTTTAGTGGATTTTTGCATAATTTTGCTATAAAATCCACTAAATCTAGTGGGAAATCCACTAAGTTGGCAACGCTGTGCAGACCATATATCAGGTTGTTGCAAAAGTTTTTTCCAGATTTTTTTTCCAACACAAAAACGATTGAATTTGAATGACAGATTCAACTCATGCAGATGCCGGGCAATGGTTGAAAAGTGAACCTTGAACTGTTTTGCGAGTTCCCTCGTTGTTACATTGTGATCTTCATCAGTTGCTTGGCATAGATCACCATCTGAAATCATGATTGGCTGACCAGAGAGGTGCATCTTGAAGAGTGCTATCTCCGCGTTTGAACCGGCGATACCATTCTTCTTTTGTACGTAAACCAATAGTGCCATCACCTAAACGCTGGCAAATGTCTCGGTGACATTGTGCAGCACTGATCTTTCCAGAATACTCGTAGAAGATTATTGCTGGAATATGCTCGCGTGAAAGGTCCATTTCAGACCGTTGATGGCACTCACAGATGTATTGTCAGAAAGTTGATTCTTGGATGTAATATAGCAAAGATATTCAGGAATCGAATGCAATAATTTGCTTGGAAAAATATGAACACCCCCTTCGGAAAATGAGCCCTTCTTGGGCACGGGTTCTAGAACCGGAAGAAACTTTTGCAACAACCTGATATTTCTCATTTTTTATTCGCCCTTTTGACTGAAAGCTTTTGCAAACATCAGTGGAGACCCCAAAAAGAATTACAATAACAAATCGTCCTTTGGACTATAAAACAATAAATGGCAAACATTAATTAATAAAAAAAAATGATTAAAAAATTTTAAATGACCTATCCTCCTATATCTCTTTCATTATCAACAATAACTCTTTGTTCACCTTTCATCGTTTCACAACAATAAATGTTAAGCATTTATCAGCAGCTATTTTGTAGGACTTCAAAATTTAAAACTTACCTATATGGATATCGCTCAGTAGTCTTAATTAATTAATGTCTTACGTCGCATTTAGCACTTACAATATTGGGTCATGTTGGATTAAAACTGGACTAACAGACATCTAGCAATCATTCTGAAAATAAAAGGTTAGAGTGTATTATATGCAGCATAAAACTCTTCAGATAATGAACACTTGTGGAGAAAAAAGATGCGATTGGGTCATAATGGTCTTTCGTGAATATTTAAGCCTTAATTGATTCATTGATTATTAAATAACTTTTGATATGATTTTGCTAAAAAGCTTTCATATGTAAATAATAAAATTACACTATATCTTAAATCCTATGAGGGCCAGGAAATAAAAAAGGAAAATCATTCTCCATTAAGATGGCGACAATGGTTTATAGAGTTGGGGATTGATAATCAAATGCAGTGCTTAAGTAAATACATTCCAGTCTCTCATTGCTGAATATAGAAAACTCATCAATTTAGTAGCTATTTTGAATTTGCACAATCTGGCTGTTCAATATTGATCAGATTGGATGAACGATTTTTGTGCAAACTGATACGATGCTTTTGGAATCATATGGTACAAGCCCATTGGCTCTGAGTATATAACATCACTAAATCCCCATCTAGTGGCAATAGATATTAGTTAAGGACCCATACCTAGATAAATTAAAAGCCATGTAAAAATATATTAAGCTGTATTATATCTTTTTGAGAGGTCTTTTCAAGTTAAATTTGAACATGTAAAACAGCACCTATCTGATGAAAGAAGCTGAGGGTAAAGGGTAAAGGCGAAATTGGTTGTTTCTCTAATCACAAATGTATTGTAAAATTCTAAGTGCAATAAATGATACAATACAAAGACCTCTTAAACTTCTTGTGTTGAAAGGTGGATTATCTATGGAAGTAAAACAGCCTAATAGATAATTATAGATAAACAGCCTAAGATAGAGTGAAAGTTGGTTTATTTTCATATAAGTAATGACGAATTGGCAATGAGGAATACTGATATTTCATGCTGAATTTTATTATTTAACTTCATATTATTAGAATTACATTCATTTTCCAGTCTCCCCCCCCCCTGGTTTAATGTATTTCAGAATTTGAATTTAATTTGAATATAGATTGAATAGAATTTAGTACTTTTAATTTTTACTGATATTTCTACGAAAAATTAAACTTTATAAATATTTTTCCAGCATTTTTGGATACTCTATTCCAAAATGTAATAATATTAAAAACCTGTAAAATTCTTAAAGTTCCTGAATTAATATACCGGGTGTTTCAAAAATAACCGGTATATTTGAAAAATCAATAAAAACTAAACGGGCAGCGATAGAAAATTACACCGTTTGTAATTTCGAAAGTTTGTCTGCCTGAAAATTTACTGTTGTCCCAAGCATATTGCAACACACGGTGTACAGTATTTCTATCGCTGCCCGTTTAGTTTTTATTGATTTTTCAAATATACCGGTTATTTTTGAAACACCCGGTATATGCAATTATATATGCATTTAATATTGGGAGAATTGCACACAAAAGATTTCTAGCTATTTAATTAATTAAATGTAAGTCACTGATTTTTGGTATAGTTATTACTGTTGATTTCAAGTGTATGATTTTCAGATATACATGTATTTATTTCCCAATAAAATATTGTTTTAGCTGTTGACTGAATGAACTACTTTATTTAAATACCAATGACTTTTCCATCTTTGACTGCAATAAATAATGAATGGTGGGATGATATCTGTGAACATGTAGAAGAATCAGTCGTTTTTATAGATGAGAAAGCCAGTGAATGTTTGCATTGGAACGAAGGTCTTGTTCGTCTTTTAACAGCAAATGCTCTAGACATCCAGCCATTATTTTGTATGTCTACAAACTTCAAGGTAATGGATAGCATCGTTTACAAGTTTAAAATCATTGTTAATACTTTTTTCTTCTATAAAAATAGGATTTCTTTTTCAGACTACTGCCACCAAATGTGTTTTTATATTATGTTCCCCAGTTTGTGGAGTTATTTCAGCAACAATAAAAACTATTCTAAATTTGAACGATACATTCCAAAGTTGTGTCATTATTACTGCAGCCCATCCAAGTGTCCATCTGATTGTTTACCAGGATTTTATTTCTGATGAAGATGAAACTGCAATTGTAAAAACATTGGAAAGACAGATATTATCATGTATGAATAACAATGTAAGTTGTTGGTTGTATTAAAAATTCTTTGACTTGAGTTGTTACAAAAAATTTATATATATATATAATGTATTTGTAATTACTTACTGGCTTTTTTCTTCCAAGTAGAATTCAAAGAAAGTAGAAATAATATATCATCCAGTATTTATGAGTCCAGTATGTACAATTTTATTTGTAACTCCAGCTTTCGACTACTTTTTCCCCATCTTGCCCACTGATTTAGACACTTTTGAATATGGAGATACAGCCGTTTTTTTGAATTTAAAAGTATGATTACTTGTAATTAATTGTACCATAATTTTATCATTATTTTAACATGTTACCAAGAGCAAATTAAAAGGATTTAAGTATTAAAAATATCCTCTTTTATGCTACTATAAACTTGTATAAATACAAGTATACAGGGTGATTCAAATCATGTGTAAAACAATTTAAGGGGGTATTATAGAGGTCAAGGTAAACACAAAAAGTCCTATGAACATCGATCCGAATTTGAACGATAACTGATCAGTAAGTTAATAACTCACGTTCTGTAAAGCCTAGATTAATGAAATTTGGAAAATAACAGGGTACATAAGACTGTGTATACTGTTAAAATTTGATCGAATTCCAACGAGAAGTTTCCGAGTTACGCAGTCAAAATTGTAACAAGTGCTGGTTAATACTCACAAGTGAACACGTGTTATGTGAGTACTAACCAGCACTTGTTACAATTGTTGCAATTGAACTTGTTGGTCTTGGTGGCGGCAGTTTTATTTCTGTTCATCATCATCATCATCATCACAGTCAACCATTTACAATCCACTGCTGGATGAAGATCTTCTCTAAACGCTTCCATTCTTCTCAGTTTGAAGCTTTGGATTTTCAGTTGACGCCAGCCACCTTCCTTATTTAGTCGATCCACCTTGCATGGGGTCGTCCTCATGGGCGTTTAAGGTCTCGAGGGTACCAATCCAGAATGACTATGGTCCATCTCATGTCTTGTCTTCTAGCGATGTGACCACCCCATTGCCATTTAGAATGTTTGATCCATTCGATGACATCAATCACCTTCGTTTGGCTTCTTATCCAGCTGTTGCATTTTTGATCTCTTCTTGTAATTCCCAGCATACATCTTTCCATGCTTCTCTGTGTTTCTGTAGTCTTTGTGTTGTCCTCCTTGATAAAGTCCATGTTTCAGCTCCATAGATGAATACTGGTAAAACACACTGGTTGAAAACTTTTCGTTTCAAGCTAAGTGGCATGTTGCTCTTCAAGATAATGTTATTCTTGTCAAAATCACTCCATGCTGTTCTAATTTGTCTGTTAACTTCATTCAGAATGTTGCCATCCATAGTAATTTCTTGTCCCAGGTAAATGTAGCTCTGTACTTCTTCAATCACGATGCTGCATTGAACATAACTTTTGTCTTCTGTGTGTTCAGTTTCAGTCCTTATTTCTGTTCCTTCTGTTAACTTTTGTCTTATTTCTGTTCATATCTCAGTTATCGTTCAAATTTAGATCTATGTTCATAGGACTTTTTGTGTTTACCTTGCCTCTGTAATACCCCCCTTAAATTGTTTTACACACGATTTGAATCACCCTGTATACGTCATGGTTAATGAAAGAAAATATTTTTATATACTCCTGATAGTGAATATAATGATATAATTCTTATTCATGTATACTTCCTCTCCCATTTACTGTTTTATACTCGTTTTAACTTTAATAATTTATTATTGCAGCAACTTTTTTCTCTAGAATTCAAAACCCTGAATGTAAGCATTGGAGTTTACAAGCTGTCTTCCTAATTATTTACAATTATGTTTTCGGGTTCTTCTTATTAGCACAAATGCTTAAATAACCCTTATTAGGAGCTTTAGCAAAAAAAGCTACTTATAAGAATGCACTCTTGATCTGTACTTTTATCTGGCCGTCTGTCGTTTGCACTTTAACTTAAAAATGGATCAACCTTTTCAAATTCCATTTTCAGAAATATGACCATCAAGTTTAGCGGTATCAACTTTTCAGGCTTTTTCGTGGACCCCTTCAAGTCGAATTCAAGTGCTAAAACAGTGATCGTAATGAATATACAGGGTGTATCTGAACGGTCTGTACAAACTTACAGCATGAGTTCCTTGTAGCCAGAGAAGCAATATATGTCCCATAAACATAGGGTCAAAAAAGCTTCCTTCTGGAGATACAATTGTGCGACGTTGTCCTACACGTCAACTGAACACAGTTACGTTGTAAGCCGATAATCGAGGTGTGTGTGTGGTAATCTTATCCTTCATTGTTCATGCATGGCGGTGCACCACCACGTTTCAGCCAACTCGGTAGAGACTTCTTAGATGCCATCTACCCTCGTCGATGGAAAGACCGTGGTAGACCAATACCGTGGCCAGCACATTCGTCGGATATGAATCCCTTAGACTTTTATTTGTGGGGCCACTGGAAAACCCTTGTTTATTTCACCTCCGTACCAGATGTTGATACTCTTCACCAGCGGATCGTGGACAATTGCGATGCCATCCGTAACACACCCGATATTTTCCAACGGGTTCGCCAGTCAATGCAACGACGTGTGCAGGCCTGCGTGGAATCTAATGGAGGTCATTTCGAGCATGTACTTTAGCATGTCTGGACTGTTCTGTTACTGTACAAGCTGGAAATAAACCTAGTTTGTAACGCTGAATGGATTTGATGTGACAATTGCGGCAGCTATTGTAGGACAACGTCGCACGGTTGTATCTCCAGAAGGAAGCGTTTGTGACCCTATGTTCATGGGACATATATTGCTTCTCTGACTACAAGGAACTCATGCTGTAAGTTTGTACAGACTGTTCAGATACACCCTGTATAGATAATGGCATGTCATGTAACAGTCGATTTGTCAAGAATGAATACACGGTTACTTTCTGGTTATCTATTAAGCATTGTTGACTTGAGCATGCGCACGGGACGATCATGTTTTCATGGCTAAAGCTCCTTCTTGGAATGTTTGCAAGATTTTATTTAATGCTTAAACCTGCAATGAGTTTTTTAAAATGATTATTCATTTTTTTCCAAGCAAATATTTGTGAGAAAATGTCCCATTTCTCTGTAGTTGGAAATATAATTAGATATCCGATTCTTTTGTCGCTTTTGATGTTGACATGTCTGTATTTTGGGTTGTACATATGAATTTCTTTTTTGAAAGATATTTTAATTTTTTAAATGGATAATTTTTTTTTTAAATTAATATAGGGAGAAAAACATCTTCCAGAGAAGTTAAATGATTTAGAATTTTCAAATTTGCCTCTTAACATTCAAGTTGTTTTGCAGGTAATAGAACAGTTTTAATAAAATTGTTTACTTTTATTTACAAACTTACTTTTTAACTGTGAATAGAACTTACTGCTCTTTATAAAATAAAATAGCTTTCAGGAGCTTTGGATCTTAGAAATCCATATTATTCCCACTTATCTTACTTTGGTTAAGACAGAATTCAATAAAAAGAATTTCTCCTATACAAAGTCAGTATTTTAAAATTCATGCAGTTTGTTTGTTAATTTAAGAAGGTAAGAGATAAGTTGGAGCGAAATGACTTTTTAACCGTATAGCATTATGCAAAACGCCATGATTTCAATTGCTAATTTTAATAATGGTTAGACTGAAAGCCATCAAAACGTTGTTTGCTGAAGACTCTGTAAAGTATGATGACAACAAACCAAAAAGATGTTTAAAATATAACCAGCAGATTTTGAGATATCCACAGATGTGATTTACTATTTCATATTGAGTGTCTCAAACCTTCAGGATCAAAATTTTACATATGGTAGAGGATTGTAAATGACTATTTTGACTAAACAGGTGGTGGCCTTACAGTATAACAGAGGGACATCAGGAGTTCCAACTAGTTTCGCCATTTATTCCCGGCTTTGTCAAGGATATATACAGCAAGAGGCAAACGAGCCTTTATATACAGAACACTGGTACAAAATATACAATGAATGTTATTAAGATACATGAACCAATAGGATATAAAATAAGGGATCCAATGGGTTCAAAAAGGAAATGAGGAAATAAAATAGAAAACACAACTTTGAATTATACAAAAAGAAAGAAAATGTACAGGAGCTATACAGAGATGGTGCGTGTTCAACGTGGACCGAAAGGAGAACTTATCCGGTTGTCTGGGGACAAGAGGATTTACAGAATTGAATAAAACAACATAAATAAGAATAAACAAGAGCTGGCTAAGAAATATACAAAATGCAAAATAGGCATAAAATAATACAGAAAACGAGAGAAAGAAATCATAATAGATCAGATAAAGAACTAAGTATTGCATACACGTTAAAGTCTGTTTGGCAATTGAGAAGCAGGTGGGGGATGGGCTTCTTGGCCTTGAATATTTCGATCGCTTCAAGGGTAGCAGTTTTTTCTGGTTTATTACAGACATGCAAGACAGACATAACCTCTTCTTGTGTTTTCAACGAGTGTCCGGAATCTGCGAGATGGTTTGCATAGTGGGAAATACGATCCCATTTTTTATACGAGTCAACGTGTTTTTTGAATCGCACTGCAAGATTGCGGGTCGATAATCCCACATAGAACATGTTGCAAAATGCACAATCCAGGCTATAAACTCCGGGCTGGGAATACTTGTTGGTGGTGACGGAGGCGGGAGGGCTCAGGGATTGAGCTGATAGGGTAGGAGTACGAAAAGATATTCGGAGGCCGAGGGACGACAGGAAATCAGAGAGCTGGGAGAAATTATTTAATAGGAACAGTATTATGATCCACCCTTCTACCGATATGACTATTTTGAGATAGAGAACCAATGGCTGGAAGTGCATCAACGAGCAATTACAATGGCGCATGAAATTTTGCCACACTCTTTCAAATACTCCTGGTGTCTGCTGACAAGAGAGACATAGCTTAGACCCTTTAAAGCAGTAGCACATCTGATCATAATGGGCTTCAAACATTAAGAACTTGATGTGCATAAGAAAAATTCCACAGGAGTGAGATCCGGCAATCATACTGGCCATAGGATAGGACCTCCCCTTCCAAACAAATGATGAAAGAATATGTTGTCCATGTGCTCATCGACACCAACATTGAAATGAAGAAGTGCTCTATCATGTTGTAGCCATGTCTTCTTGCAGACAACCAAAGGTACCTTGTCCAGCAAACTCTGGTGGCACAATGCGAATGAACACCAGGTAACATGGTCCATTCAAATGGAGCAGCAGGAGATAAGGTCCATTAGGTGATATGGTTCTCTTCCAGCCCACAAGTTGACACACAATCAATGCTGGTGACCAGACATGCTTTGGCATATGGATTGTCATTCAAGATCTTGTAGCACCTGAAATTTGCATTTCTGACCATTGGTTCCCAATCTCAAAATACTCAGTTTACAGTCCTTTACCATTTGCAAAATTTTGATCCTAAAGGTTTCATACACCCTCGTAGGTGGTATAAAATAGTTTTGAGAATGAAAGCAAATTTGGTCCCTGTGATTTCCTCCTCTTCCTGAAGATTAAGCTCAAGCCAAAAGGTCACTGTTTTGAAACTGGATAGATCCAGCACGAATCACAGGAGATGCTTGATAAGCTTCAAGAAAAGGATTTCTAGAGAGAAACTGCGGAAGTGGTATATTGTTGCACAAGGACACTATTTTGGGGAAGATGGTAGCCAAACATAAGTACTTTGCAGCTCTTTGATACCACTTCAAATTCTGATAGTTACCATTTTAACTAATGTGAAATAATGTTTAAAGCTTGCCAAAAATTATCATTTCTTACCATTTAGATCAAATTTAACTTTTCAAATTAGAATTTGTATTACATGATTTAAAATTTTTTGCTTTCAGATGTTTGCTCACTGCTTTAACAGTTTCTTAGAAAAATTAAACGTCAAAGAAGATTACTTCTCTATTGGTCATCTCAGTAGGATTATTTCATCATTATTAGATAATTTGCCTGCAGTACGAACACGGCGAAAAGTAAATAATGAGCGTAGAAGCCAAAAAGGCTGTCTATCAAAATTTCCAAATAAGAAGCTCCCGTCCTCCCAACAAAGCTTTATTCTATTTTTTTTCCAGGTGTTGGACAATATAATGAGATTAATTTATTTGTTTGAATTTTTTTCTAGAATACTCAAATGAAAGCATCTGTGCTGTTTATAGACAGTACATTAGATTTAGTTGGTGGAACAAGTCATTGTATTGATACCTTAATGGATCGGATTTTGAATTTACTGCCACGCTTTCCTGGGCACAAGAACGATGTTGCTATCGACATGCACTCAGTATGTTCAGCAAAAAGGTAATTTTGTGCATGAATATGAAAATAGCAAATAGTGGCAACCCGCCAAGCAGGAAATTAGCAACGAAAGCACTGATTGGTGAATCCGAATGCACACAGGTGATCACATTCCTCATCGAGGGTGATCAGGCAGAATCCATGAAGTACGTACAAGCAGAACCACCACACCTGCAAAGATCTCAACATGAATGAGTTCACATATGGAGAGATGGCAGACATGCATCTGTTGTACGGCCAGGCTGATGGCAATGCACGAGAAGCTGCAAAGCTCTACCACGAGAGGCTCCCTCGTAGATGACGTCCTTGTCGTGCAACATTTGTGGCGATTGACCGGCGCTTACGGGAAACAGGACAATTTCTACCCAGCAGGCATGACGCTGGTTCTCCAAGGAATGTGTGAACAAGACATGTCGAAGAGGACGTGTTGCAAAGATTTGCACATAACCCATCCACAAGCACCCGTGCAGTTGCACATGATATGGGCATCAATTACACGAAAGTTCAGGCTTTGCGACGTGAAGAGTATGTACCATGCGTGGAATTTTCTGAATGGTATCTTCAGAGTGTTACTAACAATCCTGCATTTGGCACTCTTGTGTTATTTTCGGATGAAGCACGACTCACCAAGGAGGGCATTTCAATTGCCACAACAGACATAGTTGGGACGAACATAACCCTTAAGCCACACACATCTCCAACCATCAGGAACACTTTCATGTCAACATTTGGACTGGAATTCTACATGACCAGATTATTGGATCCCATGGAGAGTATACCTCACATTTCTTCAAGATATCCTGCCTGGACTGGTGGAAGATGCGTCTTTGGAAGTCAGACGGCAGATGTGGTTACAGCTGGATAGGTAGACGTGGCCTCATTAACGGCCACCGAGATCACCGGATATAACGCCACCGGACTTTTTCTTATGGGGTCATTTGAAAAGCCTGGTTTATGTTACTCCAGTAGCTAGTGTTGACGAGCTGAGAGCAAGAATCTTTGACGCCTGCAAAGAGGTTCAGCAAAGACCAGAAGTGTTTGAGAGAGTGTGACATCACAGCCCAGGGTCGCCACTTCAAACAGTTGCTGTAGTTGTTCAATGTAATAACCGCTTCTGCATTTGAACAAATAAATTGTCCAGAGCTGCATGTCACGATTCACCAATTAGTGCTTTCGTTGTTAATTTCCTGCTTTGCATTCAGCTCTGCGGGTGCCGTGCAGTGTAGCATTCACAGGGGTTGGTTGGGATCTTTACACCTTTTTAACTCGTTTACAACGTTTTTGTGGGCAAAATGGTATTCGGAATAGTTGTTAGTTTTGACCTTCCCTACCACCTCTCCAAGTCTGGCAATGGAATTCATAAACACCCTGAATATGATAATTAATCATGATAATTATGGTAATATAATTCCCCCCCAAATTTTTTTTTTTAAATCGTATTTTCATTGTGTTTATTATCAGAATATTAAATAATATTTAAATTTTATAATACGTAGTAGTGATTTTTTTTTTTATTTTAATTTTTTTCCCTGTGTATTATACACTGAAGATTACGGTATTATTATTTTTAATAAAGAAAAATTAAAGAATTTTGTATTTGCAAATTACCATCAGGGTCATTACCAGATTTTAAATGGTAGCTCTACCTAAAGATGAAATTTAATTCTTGCTATATAAAGTAGATACAGTCGAATCTTGCTATTCTAAACCTCAGTATCTCGAAAGCCTTGATATCTCAAAAATTTTTTATTTTCCTGCATTTTCACTGTTAATTTAATGTAATTTTCCCTTGTTATCACGAAACATTTTCTCAGAAAACCTTGCTATGACCCTCAAATTTTGACTTCGTGTGCCAGCAAAATGAAAGACATTTAAAAACTTCAAAGTTGAGGTTTTTTTCCATAAAGATAAATTTCTGTATGAAAACAAAAAAATTTGACGTCACTTCCATTAAAGTTAGACGATTCTTGTGCTTTACAATAAGAATTCAGGAAAAAAATTTTTCGATCTCGGCAAGTTTTGGTTAGTTGGCATGCTTAGTTTGTGCATTTCTGATGCTAGTGGGTCCACTTGTACGTGTTATAATTCTTTATACAGTGCCTTTTATCTGCTATTGTTCTCCATATTTTCTCAGTACCTTTAATAAGCTAAAAATCTTGATTTAAAAGTAATCCTCCATACAGTCGATTCTCGATATAATGAACCTTCGATATAAGGAGCGCCTCATCATAACGAACAGAGTAGCTGGTCCCAACCAAATTGCCTGTACATCTTATGTGTTTACCTTCTCGATATAATGTACCCTGATATAACGAACTTCTTGTTTTAACGAATGGTTCGTCTGGTCCTTTCACTATCATGCAATGGAAAATGACTCTTGATATAATGAACAGCAATTTCATTGTTCATTGAGCATATAGCACAATGACGCAATGAGTGTTTCAAGTTTTAGTTTCATTTTCGAAAGCTCACCATTGAAAAATGCCGTTGAAACGAAAATCAATTGATTTGAAAGTAAGTTGAATGTGTTACATACTGTATTACTTGTACTCTAGCAATCTGATACCATAATGGGTTCCCATTATATCAGTAGAGCAGTTGTATAGTTACATTAGAAAAATTTGATGTGCGTACGGGTGAATGACTCAATTAGGAATTCAGGCTTCAAGTGCAGACATTTTTTTGTACGTGCTGTAGTTTTCTTTCTCATGCTAAAAAGTTTAAAAATTCAAAATTTATGACATACATTTATTTTAAAATAAATATAATGCTGTGTATGTACATGTTTATATTTAAGTGTAAGTGGGATGGAGTGACGGCATCGTGGCAGGGGGTCTTTTTGGCCATCCGCGGGAGCAAACGTTTGTGTCGAGGTAAGCATAGCCATATGTGCTGCTAAAGTTAAGAAGCACTGAGGAGTGCATAATAATAAACCCTAAGTTAATTCTGCATCTCTATTTGTAAAAAAAAATTGACTCTCAATGTAACGAACTCTCGATATAACGAACGAATTTTCCGGTCCCTCGGCATTCGTTATATCGAGAATCGACTGTATCTCAAAACCTGTTTACCTCGAATATTTTTCTGTTCCCGCGAAATTCGAGATATTGAGTTCGACTCTATATCTATCCATAATTTCATTACTTAACTTGCAGAAAGCTTCTTATTATGCTGCAAGAAGTGCTTATTTCATCCTATTAGATTTAGTTGCACAGTGAATGGGTTACAAATACTTTTTTATGCTAAAATGAGAACAATGGTAATTTTAGAAGGAATTCTGGTTAGTTCACCTTTTTCTGATCTTTTCTTTTTTATAAATTTGGATTTACCATAATATCGAGTAGATACCATAATAAAGTGCATTTTCATCATGTCTATTCCAAAAGACATGATTAAAATATGAGGAAAGGTTTGTTGAATGATCCATCCTAAACGGATTTCATTGTCCGGTTTACAGCCAGGTTGATTTTGAGTTTGGTCCTTAGCAACAATGTTCGCTAATGAAATTGTTAGCTAAGAGGATATGTTAATCCTTTGAATGATGTGGTACCTTTTGGAATATGAGGACATGGTTTCTCAAATGATTACCTGTAATTTATGGGGAAGATATTGTTAAAAAAAAAAAAACTACTTAAATATTTATAGAAACATATAAAATCAATATAAGGTATTTTTTAATGTAAGTATTGCTTGCAATATGCCTGAGTTCACAGAATGTAAAAAAAGGCTTGTGTAATTCTATATGTGTTATTTTTACATTTTATTTTGAATATATATTTCAAGCTCTAATAGAACGTCAACCAGGGTTATTGTTCCTGGATGTTTGGCCCAAAATTATCAATCTTCTGGTTCTTCATCTTTAAATTCCCTCGTTTTCACAAAACATAAAGTGAGTGTATTTTTATTCTTATATTATACAGGGTAAGTCAAAAATCGCAGTACACACTGTTTTTTCAAAAACCTTGCAGGAATTGGGAAATTTGAATATTTCAGTAAGGTATGGGTGAGGTGGTCTATCTTTTACGGTATGTACCGAACATGGCCGCCATCTTGAAATCGGCCATCTTGAATCTAAGTCAATTTTTTTAAATTAAGTTGGTGCCCGATTAATTGTTACTCATATCTTTAGTTTAAGATTAACTTTAGTGTAATTGTTGCTTAACTCATGCTCTCGGGAGCATGGAGCTTGTTGCGATATACCGGGTGTTCAATTTATCTGAAGACATTGAAATTGAAATATCTCGAGAACCACACATCGGATCAAAAAAGTATGGAATGAAAAATGTTCGTCTCGAAGGGGGACATCTAATGATACCAAACTTGACCCCCCATCCCCACCCCCTGGAGGTGGGGGAGGGAGGAGTAAAAACACTTAAATGGGAACCCCCATTTTTTATTACAGATTCGGATTCTCCAGAAAAAATTACCCCTATCTGACCTACGATTCGAGTCATTTCGGCCACAGATGGCGCTGTAATCCACAAAAATCAAAATGGGTAAAAAATCGTTGAAAAATGGCGATATCTCAAGAAATAGGCATCAGATCAGCAAAATAATTTTGAAAAAAAAATAAAAAATTTTAAAAAACCATGTTTTAAAGTAGAGAATAATTAGCTTTGTCCTGAAGAATTTTAGCTATGAAAAACGAGGGGCGCATGAAATACGTACGTGTGTGTACGGGTGACCATGGATTTGTACGTGTGTGTGCCTCGGGAGTGGGGATGGGTGGACAGATTTGAAGTAGCAATTATGGTTCAAAAATTACAACACATTTTGTTTGGAATTACAGGCTGGACTGTCTCCATAAACGACAGTCATTTAATGTGTTCAACATGGTATTCCTCTTGGTCAAGGCACATTTGAAGGCGCTGAATCCAATCGTCATGCACTCGCAGAAGGATTTCCGCAGAAATGCTGGCACAGGCTTCTTCAGTGCATTGCTGGAGATGGTGTCTGTTTCTGATTTTCTCTGCATATACGAGTTGCTTTAAATGACCCCCACAGATAAAAGTCAAGTGGTGTGAGATCAGGTGATCTGGGTGGCCATTCCACAGCACCACGTCGGCCAATCCATTGACCAGGAAGTTCAACATCTAACCACTGAAAAAGATACCTTGTGCAAAAGAGAGATCTTGTTGATGTTGCTCTAGGGCCCACGTGCAAAACTGCATACTACTGTCTGGTCATCCTCTGCTAGGTGCTGGAGTATCTGGATCTTGAATGGATGCCATTGATGAGCATGAAGGATTCGTACGATCGATGACTGGCTGATTCCACATTCTGCTGACAAACGTCGTGTGCTGTGTTTTGGGCTCTTGACGAAGGACGCCAAAATCATTGTTGAGGTTGTCTCGTCAGTAGCACTTATTGGACAGCCACACCGTGCCTTGTCAACCACAGTCCCAGTTTCTTGGAATTTCTTAATTAAGCACCTGAGGTGTTGTATGAAATTGGAGGTCTTTCTGGGTGCCAGTTGTTAAAATCTGCAGCTATGATAAGGAAACTTCGTTCTCCAGACATCAAAATGACCTCAATTCTCTCCTCTGTGGTCAAAGACATCTTCAGTTACCTGCTACAAAATGAAACAAAATGTGTTGTAACTTTTGAACCATAACTGATACTTCCAATTTGTTTACAGGAATGAGATTGTCAGAAAATGCTGATGTTATTTGATACATCACACGACCCCCTTTCCATTTAAAAAAATTGACTTAGATTCAAGATGGCCGATTTCAAGATGGCGGCCAAGTTCGGTACATACTGTAGAAGATAGACCACCTCAACCACACCTTAATGGAATATTCAGACTTTCTAATTCCTGCAAGGTTTTCGAAAAAACAGGGTGTACTGCGACTTTTGACTCACCCTGTACTTTAAATACTGGTAAATAAAACTAAACTTGAAGAAGTTGTTTTGTATTTTCTTGCAACTCGATATAAAATTAAATGCATCTCTTTGAGCAGTTTTTATCAATTAAAGGAACCTGAGTGAAATCTAGATATGAGAGTTGTTCAATAAGTAATGCAACATATTTTTTTTTTTTTTTTTTTAACTTGAAGCAGGTTTGATTTATTGAATTTTTTTTTGCATTTACATCACCTGGTTCTCCAATTCTTTGGTTATAAAGCCTGTTTTTGACATAATCTTCATTTAAGTCTATGACCTTATGCCATCGAGATATGAAGGCATGTATGACTGCATGGTATGATTCTTATTGATGAGTTGCTCTTGTTCTGATGATGACAGATGCTGCATCCACTTACTCACAGTACTACCTTTATCGACTGCCATGTTTCCATAGACATTCCAAAAGTGGTTTGAATGCTTGTTATTGTCTCTTTTTCACCACAAAAATTCAGTTTAGAACACACCTCACTCAGAGTCTGTCTTGATAGCTAGCTAGGTGCTGTGTAGGTGAAACAGTTTGTGATAGTGCAGGAAGTTTGAAAGATACTGCACAGAAAATGTAATTGTCTTCTACCTACAGTTAGCTGAGGAGTACTTACTGAATGACCCTCGTACATTTTTTATGACTTTAACATTAAAAAATTGCAGTGTACACTCATGTAGTCTTCCATAAGAAATCAGTTACCATATACTGTACATCACTTATATTGGCGTATTTACTATATACTTTATGTAATTTGAAGAGCTTATTTCTAAAGTGTCATCAATCCAAAATTCTTTTTAATAAATGTATAAATGTATTTCTGCTTCACTGCTAAAGCTCCTCTTCGGAATGTTTACAAGATTTTATTTGTATGTCAAATTCAAAGTAACACATTTAGGTTCATTATTCTTTAGGAATGCCTAATGGAACTGAACAGAACATTGGTTGACGTGATTACTAGAGAGAAAATAACTTCTTCTGTTCCTATAAAACCTGGCAGACTGAATACTGAGACAATAGAAAGTCATATCAAATTATTCAAGTATTGTATTAATTACATGTATTACATTTTATCTTTTAAATATATGTAATTGAGAGTTAACAAGAAAAAAATTAAATGTTTACTTTTATGATCATTAAATTGGGATTCCTTAATATTGTTTCTATACTATTTTTCAACTTAAGTTGGCAGCGTTAAAAGTGTTACACGAATACGAGGCCGACTAGTCACTATAGCTACCGTTGTGTATTATTCCGCACCCACTCTTGACTGAAGCTATCAGTGACGGTGAATGATTGAAAACACGTGAAAACTGGAAACGAAACAAAGTGTGTGTCGCCAAATGCTTACTTTACTTCGAGTCCATTATCTTTAAAATTTCATACTTTTCATTAATTATGCTTCTTAAAATTTCACAAGTATTTCAATTGAATAAAAATAATAATTTCATTCTTGGTTTCAAAATAATTATCTAAGAAATCCGATTTCATCTTAGGAACTTATTCTTTTAGCAAGATAACACATTCTCAAAGAGGATGTGATAAAACCCCGTAACATTTCCAATGCTGCCAAGATAGGTTGAAAAATAGTATAGCAATGAAATTGGTAGAGACTTTACAATACAATAATGGGAGAACAGAATTTCTGACTAGTTTCCCGACATTGTACCATATTTCTGTATATAAGAGTGAGTGGCCTCTAGTGTAAGAGGGGTGGTCATAAAGTCATTACAATCAGCCAAAAGACTAAGAGATAGGGTGACGATGCACGGTGGTAGCACCAGTCCTTCCCCACATATGCATGGACAACACAATTTTCCCAGCGTTGGATGACTTGCTGGATGCCATTTTTATAGAAGTCCTCCGTTTGAGTGTTGAGGAATTGCTCCACCTTAAAGATGAGCTCGTTGTCGTCTTGGAAATGCTGTCCACGAAGCAGTTTCTTCAGGCGAGAGAAGAGGATGAAGTCGCTCGAGGCCAGGCCGGGTGAATACAGTGGATGGGGCAGTATTTTGATCCCAGCTCCCCCGCAACGCGCATGGTCTCACGTGCGGAATGTGCTGGCACGCTGTCACGCAGAAGCCTGATCCCTTTGGAGACCTTTCCTTGCCGCTTTAACTCGATGACATCTCGTAAATTCTGCAGGAGGTCCCTGTAGCATGCTCTTGTAATTGTCTGGCCTTTACACATGTAATCCGTCAAAACAATTCCTCGTGAGTCCCAAAAAGCGCTCAACATGACATTTCCCGACGATGGAGTGACTTCGCCTTCTTCAGCAGCAGGGAAGAGGGTGATTCCGTGCTTGCTGTGGTTTTTCATTTCAGGGTCGTATCGATAGACCCAGCATTTGCCCATAGCGATAAGCCACTCAAAGAAATTGTCCGGGTCAGCCTGACACATGTTCAAAAGCTCAAAAGCTATATCCCTGCACCACTCTTTTTGCAGAGGTGAGAGCAATGTTTTCCACGCTTGTCTGGCTGCACTGTAAATGTCAACACCACATGGCGACTGTCTCGTACGATGGTGCATTGTCACCATAAACGGCCACTAAATCCTCATGGATTTGTTTGGATTGTTTACTTTCAGTTGCAGGAACCTTATAACAGCTGGCACCTCCAATTATCTGACGGGCTGCATCATGTTGCTTTCAACGCGCTGGCAGCATTTAGGGGTAATGCAACAAACGCCGTTTTGTATCCCCCAACACTTGAGAGATGTCGCTTCCCAGTGGCATCACACTTTTTCAAAAGCGACCAAACTTTCATGTTCATTGTAATGACTTTATGACCGCCTCTTGTATATCCTTGATAAAGCCGCGAATAAATGGCGAAACTAGGTGGAGACTCTGTTCGCCCATTATTGTAAGGTCTCTACCAATTTCATTACTTTTATGGATACTTCTATTTTAGAAACTCTCCTGAAGCTCTTCAATCACATATTGGCCTAATTCAAGTAGCATCAGGTGTTGTCGAAGCACTTCAACACCACAATAATTCCCATATTGATCAGTTATATGGAATAGAAAAGGGATTTTTGCAGACTTTAGGTGAATCAAACTTTGGTGAAAGTACATTGAGCCAATTCATTCAACTATTAAAAAGCAGGAAGGAAAGGTAAGGAAGATATCAAGAATTCTTAAATAAAATTTCAATAATAAAAACCAGATATGATTTCATTGGGCATTAAGGATATGCGAGGTCTGTTTAAAAAGTAAAGAGACCGTTCCAGTAAAATCACTTTATTTCTTATTTACAAATCAACTTTATCACCTTCAAAATAGTTCTCTTGAAAGGCAACACAGCTACAGAGAAGTTGCTCCCACTCCTCTTAGCAGTGCTGGAAGTTGTGAGGTGTAAGCACTTTCAGTTGGTCCGTCACGGCCTTTTGAATCACTTCCGCAGAGACAAAATGTTGTCCTTTGAGATAACGTTTCAACTTTGAAAAGAACAAAGTCACATGGTGCAAAATCACGGGAGTAGGGAGGCTGAGGTACCACTGAAATGCCTTTTCGGGCCAGCAATTGCATGACAAAGGGTGCTCTGTGACAAGGTGCATTGTTGTGATGCACCATCCAAATTTCAGCATTGCTTGGTCTTGCTCGAAGAAGAACTCTTTTATTCAGTCTTTCAGGAACTTTGTGGTAGAATTATTGATTAACAGATTTTCCCGGAGGCCATTTCTGTGATAAGCTAAAGAAATGCTCTTCACACTATCGTGTTGTATTAATAATGTATTGACAGTAGGAAGTTGAAAATTACAGTGAAGATCGAGCAGATATTTGTCTAAGCTACAACTAGTGGGAGACACTGCCTCAGTTGCCAGATAGCACACTGTGCATGCATTCTCATTACTTTTTAAACGGACCTCGTATAGTAATGTGCTTAAACTCATGGGATAATAATCTGCACAGTTAATGGTGGGTGGCGCAACCAAACCATAAGGTTATGGAAGCCAATTCATGTCTCTGCTCTTTGATTTCTTGAATAAATTTGAAGACAGTGTTTTTGGAAAATTGGAAGGGGGGGAAAAGCTATATAATTCTTAATGAGAAATCATGTAAAGCATAAATGTTGCAACTGATCAAGACCGCAATTTCGACATTTACAAGTGTATTTTACAAATAAAATTATTAAATCTGCCTGCATTTTGATCATTGAGTTTGCTTGTAATTACAATATTCAAATCATATTTTAATTTTTTTTAAAATTTAGATCGATAAACATTGATGATATTCTGATCCTATTAATACATGTGTATTCATTAGCTGGAAGTAAGGTACATGATTGGAAACATGAAGAGGAAGAATTGCAGGTTATCTTTATTGTAATTGATTTATCTCTGCAAGCAATAGCTATTATGAAGCTGTAACTCATATGATTATGTCTTGGCTTCATCTAAAAGACAAGAATGCAAATTATATGAATCAAACAGGGTGTTTCTAAATTATCTCCCATATTATACATGTTTATTACTCAAAACTATTACAGATTTTAACGTGATTTTTTTTTTTGTTCACAAAGAAACACTCAAAAAGTTTCTTAGCATGCGTTAATAAATTTCAAAGTGCCCCCCCATATTTGGCGTGAAGGACGTCAAAGCGAAACTCAATTTCCTCCCATCTTCGGGCTAGCATTTCGGGGGTGATTTCAGTGATTGTTTCAATTATTATTCTGTTCTTGAGAGTTTCAATGTCATCAGCATTGGTCTTGTACACTCTGTCTTTCACATATCCCCAGAAGAAAAAAATCCAGAGGGTTCGCATCGAGTGAGCAAGGGGGCCAAGGCATTGGCCCATCCCTTCCAATCCATCGTCCTGGAAAGTTCGTATCAAGGAGGCGCTCTATCTTGTTGGTAGAATAAATAGGGCTGCAGTTCTTCCACCTGTGGAATCAGAAAGTTCTCCAGCATATCTAGATAGGTTGCAGTGGTAATGCTGTCTTCAATGAAAAAGAAAGGTCCGATTACTCGATCATGCATTAAACCGCACCAAACATTAACCTTTGGGCTGTCACGTATATGCTTCCTTAGAACGAGGGAGTTTTGTGAGCCCCAAATGCGGCAATTGAGTCGATTTACTGCTCCGAAAGTATGGAATGTTGCCTCATCAGAAAACAAAATGTCCTCAAGGAAGGTGGGATCATTGTTGATTTTTTGGAGAATATCCTCAGCAAACTTCTTGCGCTTTGGTCGGTCATCTGGCTTCTGTTCATGCATCATCTGGATTTTGTAGGGTGTAAGACGAAGGCGGTGCTTCATTATTTTATGTGCGGATGTCATTGGCATGTCAAATTGACGAGCCGCTTGGTGAAGTGATTTACGGGGACTACGATCGAACACCTCCCTGATTTTTTCTATTCTCTGTGGTGTCGTCGAAGGTCTACCAGCACCTTTTTTGTGTAACAGGCTGCCTGTGTTTAAAAATTTTTCATGCCATAGCTTAATTGACTTATGATTTGGAGGATCCTTTTTAAACTTTGTTTTGAACATTCTCTGTAATTATTGAATTAAATTCCGTAAGCCATAACACGCATTGAGCTTTTTCTTGAACACTCGCCATTGTTTACTGCGTCTCGCGAAAAATGGAACAACGTGCCAACCACGTGTTTCATTATCAACTCGCGCGAGGCTAATAAACTTTTTGAGTTTTTCTTTGTGAATAACACGGGAGATAATTTAGAAACACCCTGTATATAGTGACACCCAATAAGTAAATTAACACCCTGATCTTCGGTCATTTATTTATTCCACAAAAATTATTTGTTACACATATTTCTTACGCATGCACATCAGAACTTTGTTGCCGCACCTTTTGCTTTCTCTAGAGCTCTAATCAAGTGAGTTGGGCGATCTTGGCCTGTGAAATTTTGATCCATTTGATATGCAAACATTCAAAAAGTTCTGCACGGGAGGCAGGTTTTTGTGAAAGTTTTCTCATGGCGCGATCAAGCATACTCCAGACTTGTTCAATGGGATTCATATCAGGTGACTGACTGGCTGATGATAGTTTCTAGATGCCATGTTGTGCCTGCCTTTCAAGAACAGAATGGATGTTTTGTCAAGAATTCCATTGGAAAATATTGGCAAAAGGTCCTTCTCCAAAATGGCAATGTATTTTTCTGCATTAATGTTACCCACACATTCCATGAGCTTTGATCGTCTGGTACTCCAAATGACACCCTACACCATAACAGAAAACCCACCATGGTTGAGTCGGTTCGTGTGAACTTTTGGCTGGGGTTTCCTCCAGGCCCATATCCGACCACTACAATAAAACTGAGCAAAAGATGACATGGTGGCAAAAACTCAAAGGGCGTTCCACCATCTCAGTCAGTAACCGTGTTGACAGTGGGCAGTGGAATCTGAAGTGTGTGGGATATTTTCTTTGGCTGACATGACCTTCATGTTGTCCAACAATATGCCCTTGTTGAAAATCACTCAATCTGTGGCACCAGGCATTCAAGAATAAGTTACTGTAAACAGTAATGCAAAATATAAGTGCAAATTCACAGTTATATCTCTGAAAACCATGAATAAACCTGAAATACAGGGTGTCTGTTGACATATTGGGTGTCACTGTATTTATAATATAAAAAAATATTCAAGGTTAGGTTAGGTTCAAACATCAAAATAATTTTTCTCCCTGATACAGGATGAACTGAACAAGGCTATATTAGAAGACTCAAATGCCTTATCAGAGGATGTAAAAAAATTTAGTAAGCATCTCCTTTTAATGACATTTTTGAAGTTATGCATCGTCACTTTCTCACTTCACTTTGGGGTGTATGCAATGTCTGAAAAAGTAATTGTTCCCTCTTTAAAGTAATGGGAAATAGGTATTTGGTTTACAGGTTTGAATTACCGTAATAACAAATTGAGGTGAAGTTGCTGTTTTCATGAATCATCGACTTGAAAGCAAATATATTATTTTCAAATCTACTTATATTTGGTATTCATTTTTTTTTTCTTTTGCACTTATAGTTGGTGAATATATTGATGAATACACTGTTCCTGCTGCAATCAAAGAATTTGTCCAAAAGTTAAATGATGTTGCGTTGCTAAGGGAAACAATGAAAAAATATAAGTATAGTATATAAATGTTTTAGCTGTTATATAAAAGCTATGAGCACAGCCATAAACGTTATAGCTGAATTGTTAAAGGAGCTTGTCTTTGTCTTAACCTATAACCTAACTAGAAAACTGATAATGTGTTTCTGCACTCTATTATTATTAGTACAGTGGTCACCGCTTAATATGGCCACCTCGGGACCATGCTTAAGTGGCCACATTAACCGGTGGCTGTTTTAAGCGAGGTTACCAAAGTACGTATTTTTTATCCAACAAGTTGAGCATGTGTTTGTACTTACATGTAGACAAGTTTGTTTGCTTAAATAATCGTTTATACACGTACAGTATCTTGTCAAAATAGTTTATTTAAAATATTTAACAACAACTTTGGCTGCATTACTGAAGTTATGTTGGGTAGAACCATATGATTTCTATGTGGGATAGGTCATCAGGAACATGAGCATGGGGGCTGCAGTTGTCAATTAGAAGACCAATTTTTTGTCTTCGCTTCTAAGATGCTTGTTCCATTGAGCTAGCCAATTAATCCAGATCTCTGATGTCGTCCATGCATTGGTAAACGATTCGTAAAGATTTTGCAAGTTTTTACATTTTTGAAGCGGCGAGAAGATTTTGACTTTCCAATGATGAGTTTTCTCTCTGCCCCTCCAAGTTGCAACAAATAAGGGCATCAGCAGCCTCTCCATGAAGTTTCTTAAAGATTAGGCCATAGCGTTTTTTCCAGCTATGAAACCAGCCTTCAGTTGCCTTAAAGCCCGTGTGGCCTAATTTACTTTCCAATTTCATCAGCCTTTTGACATAAGAGGGGACCGTTCACTGCAGCATTTCTGTTTCTAACATTTGGCTTCTGGAAACCAACTTAAAAGACCTTCTTCAACTTGAGCATCTTTTCCATTTAGCTTACGCTTCCTGCTTGTCCCTTCACTTGCAGCTTTTATGTAATTGACCAATCAGTACAATCTGTAATTTTGGGCAGCAGTGCCCACTGGTTTAGAGGAAAATGAAAAGCGGAGTGTCATTTATTGGGAGTAAGACGAGAAGAAAAAGTAGAATTTGTGAACTACCTCTGAAAAAAGTAGGGAAATTAAGTGGAGTGTGGCCACATAAAGCGAAAATTTGTTAATAGGAAACAGAAAATTCCGGACCGAGCTGGAGTGGCCATAAAAAGCGGGTGGCCACTGTATTATTATTATAATTGCATACATGATCCCTTAATAAAAAAAAACCCCAAAAAACCCTCATTATTTTGATAAACTGAAAGTAAATTTTTGTCACAAATTTTATTTAAATTAAAATAAGTAATTTTTTTTTTTTTTTTTTTTTGAAAGAATGGTTTATGACCCCGGTTCAAAAATACAACCAGCAACGTATAATTCCCTGATGCGCCAAATGTTGCATGACATTTTACATCCAACAAAGCCAGACCTTCAAGATATTGAATATAAATCAGCTGGCTTAAAAGATATGATCAAGACTGGGTTCAGGTAAGCATTTTGCATTGAGAATGATTGATAAACTTAGTGTGCAATAAACTTTTATTCCATATTTTTTTTTAAAATTTATTTATTTGTTTATCCACTTGAAACAGGGCACTCATTAAAATGTAAAATTTAAAAATTATTATCAAGAGCTCTTGTTATTATCCATTGTTACCAAATTTGGATTTGGCTTGTGAAGTTTTTGTAAGAATGTAAACTTTTGCAAAAATATCCAAACCAAATCTAAATGGTCAATATTGTACAACTTCCTCATTGCAGAATAATCAGTTCTAATTCATTAATAACATAGAATTGAAGTGAATAACAAACTGATACAGTCAAACTCTGTTATTACGATTTTCGGGGGATCCAAAATTTTGTTTGTATTATCCGGGAATGAAAGAATAGCATCCACAGGGCTGGGACCAGAGGGACAATTTGTATTAAATGAATTCATAAGAACGGGTTTCAACTATATTAGCCATTTTATTAAAGGTAAATTATATGGTCACTTACAAGTTTATTTAAAACAAAAGGTTTTAATAATCACTTAGCATGTAGAGTAGAACCTCAAGAAATCGAATTCCTCCCAAATTTGAAGTTTCAGTCCATTCTTTCTCTTCTCCATAATTCGAAGTAATATAACCTACCATATATAAATCGAATTTTTTGGAGGAAAGTTATCCTCTATAAATCGAAGTTAATGCAAATAAATTCACCCACAAAATTCGCCCAATATTTTGTCAATTAGGACCTGTATAAATCTTTTACTTTCATCATCTCCGTAAATTTGATGTCAGTTTACCTCTTCCCTACAAGAAGTTTTCATAAGTGTTTCTGGTTGGCTTTATAAACATACCCGATTCCAATTGGACAAATATTTGTCCTACCAAATAAATTTGCACTATAAATTGAATAATCATCCACACTAAAAGATGCACTTTTTTTTTATTATTTTGCAATAGACTCTCGATTGAACGGACTTGACAAGACCAGACCAAGTCCATATCATCCACCAGACACATCACAAAAATACACCCTTTTAAGCCCATTTGGTCGTATATTTTGACTCTGTTTTCTAGTGATAAAAAAATCAAACAAAATCATTTAAACATCAAAACAATTTATGTAATTCACTTACTGTATTATATACGTTTAGATGCCATGCACGATACCACAAAACACTAACTGGTCCGTACTCGAAAAAACACTCACAAATGAAGCACAATTCTAAACAATTTATTGCTACAGTGGTCACTTGTCAATTGAAATTTGACACCAAGCAATAAGAGGAGAAAGGAGAAAGGATTAGGCCCAGCCATTTGACTCATTTTTGAGAATTCCCTTTATAGATTCTTTTGTTGACAACTGACCTCTTGGGATCACACAGCCCTAACTGCAACTCGTATATGGCTATACCTACCGCTTTAGTTTTGAAGCAAGCAAAATTCAATTTTTGGTGTAAATTTTTAAAATTTATATTTTCCCCTAGGATGTCCATACGACTGAGGTCCAATACAAGCAGTCTACTATATTAATTTTGATACATCGAATCCTTGAGATTCGATTTATCGAGGCTCTACTGTACTATGAGGGCGGTCTGATAATAAAGGTACAGGGGACGAGCATACGAGACCTGCACGCACAGCTACGACGTCACATGAATACATAATGAGGACATGTCAGTAGTAGTTACCACTAAAATGGTTTGTTCATTGAGTCAATACCTAGCATACAGCAAGTTGACAAAACGACCAGTGTTATCGACAGATATGTCAAAGTCGAAGTTCGAGGAGTAATCAGATTTCTCCAAGCTGAAGGAGTAAATCAAAGCGAAATTCATTGCAGGTTGGTTAAAGTTTATGGACAGAATGTTTTAAGCTGAAAAGAAGTTAGTGTATGGTGTGAGAAATTTAAAGAAGGGAGGACAGAACTGGGTGATGATCCAGAGCACCTTAGAGGAAAATTCTCAGATTGTTGACAGCTTGATCATGGATGATCTCCCTTATAATTAATTCTCTAAAGCGTCTGTCCGTCTGTCTACTGTCACGGTGAGTGAGTGATCAACGCACAGCCCAAACCATAAGGCCTAGAAACTTGAAATTTTGCACGGAGGTTCTTTAAAAAATGTAGCACTAATGTGAGCACTAAGATGACAATGCGACATCTTTTATATGCATAAATCGAGGGCCACCCTCTTATAAAAGATAATATTCTTCGGGCTTTCTAATTTCCTGAACATAATTTAAAGTTTCGCGTAATGGTTGTCAGCATACAGTTGGAAGGGTGTTCCTCCTCTGAGAATCAGTGAGAAGGCATCGGAAATTTTAACAATACATATAATGGAGTTAGCAGACTACTGAGAAACAGTGGAAAGGCGGCAGAGAAAGCAGTCCCTTCACTCGGTGCTGTATCAATTTTTCCAGCACACTGCTCCAACTAAAGAAGTTGTGAGCAACCTTGTGGCCGTCGATGCAAATGTGACAACAGAAGAAACTGCGACTGCCAGTTCACATCATGTGATGAATGCACCAGTTTTGCTTCAAGACCTCAAGAGCAGAGTGTGAATTGCAACAGCTTACCAATTAGAAAAATTGATGGAAAAATTCCGCGATCTGGATTCGAACCAAGAACCTCGACTGTCATGGTCGACGCCTCTATCAATTGGGCTATCACAGACACTGAACAGCCATGCTGTCACTAAGTGTCTTAAAGACAACCAAGTTCTCAAGAAGAAAAGCCCAATGGGAGGTGGGCATCCGGTTCAAAGATCGTGAATTTCTCCTATCCAAAGCATCAGAAATTTTGATGATCACACAATAAGAAATAAAGTAATTAAATTGGAGCAAACTCCAAACATCAGGTAAAGACTACTCGGTTGTCTTTAAGATACTTAGTGACAGCATAGCTGTTCAGGTGTCTGCGATAGCCCAATTAGTAGAGGCGTCGACCATGACAGTCGAAGTTCCTGGTTCGAATCCAAGTCGCAGAATTTTTCCATCCATTTTTCTAATTAATATCATTTACCTGACGCTTGGAATTTGCTTCAGTTTAATTGCTTTATTTCCTAATAGTTTATCAATTGTTGGAATTGGAGAGTACACAGACACAAACGATAATGTACATCCATCGCCACCCAAGAAGAGAATTTTGAAATTGTTGAATTTTTAGATAAACAAATAATTTTTAAAGGTCAGATCACACAAAATAGAAGAACTACAGCCATAGCCAGGGCTGAAAAGACGTCAGATCAAACTATTGTTTCATTTTCATTCTATTTCCTCCCATTTTCATAGCCGTACACATTATTCCACACATTGTTTCTCTGGCACTATGGTAAACTCGCTCACGCTATACACAACATTCCAACATGAACTGGGGAGAACTGTTAGAGGGCCATCCATTAGGAACATTTTAAAAGATCTTTTTTCGGTTTTTCTATATGAATTTTTACTGTTTTAATTCTAGGCTTTTTAATGTGTTAATTTTTACTGTATATTCCCATTCAGATATTAAAAACTTTCATCAAAAAAGAGCCCGAGCAATGCCGGGTATATCAGCTAGTCGAAGAATAAAAGTTCGTGAACTTTCTGCAACGACAGGTATTCCAAAGAGCACTGTTCACGAAATCATTGAAGACTTAAACTTTCGGATTTGGGACAAGAAACGTACTGTGAAGGAATGTTTCGAAAACTGGTGAATGCTGGAATAAATGCTTAAATGTTCACGGCGACTTGTTGAAAAATAAACAGACCTTTGTAGTATACAAGACATTTGTTTCTTTGAATATGTCCTGGATAATTTGACCTGTACCTTTATTATCGGACCACCCTCGTTTATTAAAATTTCCAATTTGAACTCTAAATTCAAAAAATTAATAAAAATTAAAAAATTTAAGGACTGAGATTCATAACTTTGGGTGCAATTTTGTGGTAACTGCAGTCTTGGATTGATAGTTACTCATAGTAAGATCAAAAGTCGCTGTCAGAGATGAGATCATGGTAGGAGTTGATGTCGTGGTATTTTCTCAAAGAAAATGGAGAGCAGGAAGGAAGGTTATACAAAACAACTAATTTTCACCTTTCCGAAGTTGTTTTTTTTTTTTTTTTTAATAAAGCATCAGGTACATTTATATAACATTATTACATTTGTATTATTATCCTTGAATAACAATATTATACAAAATAATAAGCGTTGAATTTTTCCATAGAGGACTTTAACTAGGCAGAATTTTTCGATTATCCCAAAACTTGAGGAAAATTGCAAACCTAAAGATTGTGAAATACGTATGGTCTTTCAAAGGGTGCATCATCCGATTTACTAAGATTATAAGAGTTGTACGAGAAAAAGGAAATTTTAATCTATATACAAGTTGTATATAAAAGAGGACATCCACTGACTGACTCATCATCGCACAGCAAAATCTACTGGGGCCACCGACTCGAAAACTGGGTGGGGTCATAGGACGGATAGCGTAGGGGCGTGCTAAGACGGGGTTTTCCGAAATTCGGACCACCTGCCCCACCAGGGGGGCAGAAAGGAGTTGCACGTTCGGTCGCCTGGCTCCGCCCCCAATGAATGCAGATCTTCGAAATTTTGCAGGACGATTTCTAGCTACAGTGCCAAAAAAGCAGTTTCCCCGATTTTCGATATTTGAATTTTAAGGGTGCGAAAACTGAAAAATATCGATTTTCAGGGGTGTTTCACAAAAGTTTCTGATATTTTGATGGAACTTCACGAAGAATAAAGATAAAGCAATGAAATTTCAAAGATTGGCCTCCCGTTTTGGGTTTTTGCCGCCTAACTCCAATGCGGAAATGCAGAGAGCTTCAAAATTGCGCACGAGGATGTAAAAGACTTATAAAAAGGGAGCATTCCTTGGTTTTTGAAAATCGATTTTAAAGGGGGCAGAAATAAAAAAAATATCCCAAAATAGGCCTAATTTTGACGTTCGCATCCGATCAACCCTATTCTGTGGCAAATTCACGTACGACTTAGATGTTTGGACCAAGAATAGTTCACATAATTTGCAAAACACTAATTTCTGTTTTTTTTTCATATTTTACCCCTTTCCTCCCTAAGGCCCTCCTAAAAATATGTGATTTCTCGCAGTTTTTCCAGTATTTCGCGAGTAAAAATAGATTAATGAAATTTGGTGTGGTGATGGCAATTCACGAGATTAACTCTCTGATTAGTTTATTTTTTGATTATCTGGATCCAATTTTCCGATATTTTATGTTTTTTGGATTTCTACCGGAATTTTTTTTTTTTTTTGTTTTCATAAATTAACATACAAACTCACATGTTGAAAGCTTAGTTTTTACATTGGTCATAAAATATGGATTTTGTTCTTTAACTTAAATTTTATTTCAACTATCTAGGACTATTTTTCGGTTTATTATGAATTAGCCTATATACCCGGTATTGCTCGGGCTCCATGAAATTTTGCAATTTCTGAATGTGAATATGCATAAAAAATGAACAGTATTCTCCACCTTTTTTTCTCCAGCACTGCGTCAAACTCGCTCAGCTATAGACAACATTCTAAAACGAGCGAAATCAAGTAGAACTGCTAAAGGGCCAGTAGTAGGAGAAGCCATTCATTGGTAGCATTTTAAAAGAATTCTTTTCGATTCTTCACTATGAATTTTTACTATATTAATTCAAGCTTTTTTTTCATTTGTTCACTTTTTCTGTTTATTCACATACAGATACAATTAGTTATATATAAAAGAGGAAAATTTTTTGATGAATTAAATTATGTAAATATAATATTTCAATAGCAGTGTTCTTCCCAGACAATTTTATCAGGTGGGTGGAAGGATAATAATTGAAAGGTTTAAATGTTTTCCATCGTTTGAATGACAAACATTATTTTAGTTAAAAGTATCGTAATACACTCCCTCACTACTCTTTGAAGGAGAACTGGTGGTTACTGGAGGCATACCACACAACAACTGAAATTGTAGTCTATGACTGGAGGTTGGTTATAGTTTGTTAATACTGTGTTGAATTATGGGATATTTAATTCATCTGCCAACCACTAGAGCAGCGCTGATGACTGCATGAAAAAATAACCTAGCAATTATAGGAAGTTTCGCCTCCAGTATGTGTTTCCTCCATAGTATGAGCTATTAATTTAAATTGACAAAAACAAGAAAAGCACATGATTTAAGGTTTTTAGAATTTAATTTTTTTTTTTTTTTTCAGGAAAGAAGACATTAAATATGTGTAATAAAAACTTTTATTTGCATTTTGGTATGAAGTTTGTTAATTAGGCAAAATTATTAAATGAAGTATAGAATCACAATTTCATTATTAGAAACCCGTGGGAACATTGAAACCGTAATAAAATCTGAGATGGGACAGATGTTAGGATAAACGAAGCAGTTCAAATGAAAATATTATCAATAGAGAGAGAGAGAGACAGAGAAACAAACTTAAAAAAAAAAATTAGAGTTAACAATGAAATTAATATGTAAAGTCTATAACAACAGTAACCAGCAATGCAAACAAAATTACATTATTGAAATAGTTTTAAAAAATAACACCCTTGGAAGAAATTTCACCCTTATCAAACAATTGAAAAATTAGGCTAGTTTCCATTTCAGGGCAACTTTTTTAGCATCTTAAAATACAGGATTGATATCAAAGTTTGATTAGTAAATAATTTACTTTTATCTTTAATCTTTGCTTTAAATAAGGTGAAGCAGATAATACTTGTGGTTTCTTCTGCACAGCCATATTTGTGACTAGTATTTACGATGTACTAATATTTATAAGAAGTACACATTGAAACTTGCATTGAAATCAATGTATCTTCCTATTGCACAATAGCATTTTTAAGTGGAATGAGGATTAACTCCCATTTTTCTTAGCAAGCACTCTATATGAAAGTGAAGTTGTTTTCTTGATGGTATGCATGGTAGTTTTTGAATACTCCAATGCTAGAGTGTGTCTGCAATCATAGGCACATGACCATACAATTTTTTTTTTCTCCAAGTATTTACCCATAAAATCAAGAGTACATTAATTGGTAAAATGGTGTCTTAATGACTTAAAATTATCAAATACAACAAATCACACATGAAGTATGAAAAATATCACATTTTTCCTAAAATAATATATATATATCTTAAAATATTTATTTTTAACATTTAATACAATGTTGTTGTTTTAGATATTCTGCAAAATATTTTCTTGGTAATAAATATTTATGTATATAATCTATAACCTATTATATAAATTTACATTAATGTTTACCAGAGATATGTAAACAGATATTCCTTTTAATACTTGCAGTTATTTTTTAAATGTCAACAAACCTCGACCTTGTGATAATTCTTTGCTGATAATTTATGTTTTGGGTGGAATATCTTCCACTGAAGTCCGTCAAATAAGAGAAGCTATAATCAATCAACGGCCCGATATTCAGGCACGTTTTACGTATTTACAATATTTTAAAATATAGCATAGAGGTAACATTATTTTATTGTATTTTTTTTTTTAATCCATTTCAGATCCTGATCGGGAGTACCCAAATTGCTACCCCTAAAGATAAATTACATAACATGTTAAATCCTTTACATAAAGCATTTACTTGTTAGTCTTTTGTACAACATCAATAAAGTAAATGACAAATGTTATCCATCCCAAATTTCTTCCACAGTAAACTGCTCATTGTCGCTCGAGTGGACTAGAGGTTCATCACAATCGCTTTCAGAGAAGGAAGTGCTGGTATCCATTTCTTCCCTATAATAAACAACAAAGGATGTTCCGCTATCTTCTTTCACTTCAACTTCTCTTTTGGAAAGAAGTGACCTGTTTCGATAAAAATGCATTTGAAAACGGTTTATTGAAAAGTTAAATAAAATAAGATCGTTAAATTGGGATTCCTTAATATTACTTCTAGCAATGAAATTGATAGAGACTTAGCAATACAATAACGGGAGAACAGAATTTCTGACTGGTTTCGCCATTTATTCCCGGCTTTATCAATGATATACACTAGAGGCTTATATACACACATTATTATTATTAATCCATTGTACCATATTCCTGTATATAAGGGTGAGAAGCCTCTAATGTATATCCTTGATAAAGCCGGGAATAAATAGTGAAACTAGTCAGAAACTCTGTTCTCCCGTTATTGTAGTGCAAAGTCTCTAACAATTTCATTCTTAAACAAAAATAAGCTGATAGTTAAAAATAACTTACAGTAAAGAAGCTTTGCTAGAACAAATTTTGGAAACAGATGGAAAAATTAAAATCTCTTCTAGGGGAACTTTGACAGAATCGACATCATCTTCCCCCAGTAAATTCCTTCCTAAACAACGAATATAATACATCACAGTGTAAAATAAGTTGTCGTCGTTATTTACGCTTTTGCAAGGATAGTGGAATTCAGCAATCTGCAAAGCAAAATTGTATAATTTAAAATATAAATAACTAAGGTGACTTCATTGAGTTTTGTTTTTTAATGAGAGCTTCACCAGATTGTAGGGTTGTTCAACTTGGCTCAATGGTTTCTTTGATTGTTTGTTTACAAAGACAGCCAACTGAGAACAACATCCTAAATGTTCAGAACCATCTGGACCATTCCCAACACCCAAAATATTCACATCATAATTGGGATAGGTGTCCGTAATAGAGCTACACCTTGAAAAATGAAACGAATAATACATAATACAGTAATTAATTATGGAAAAATGAAAATACATCTTTAAAAAATGAGAAACTCTTCATTACCATTGAAGAAATTCTTTCCTGGACCATTCAAATTTATGATCCCAGTGACGAAACCCTTTAAAGTCGGGAAATAGAACATTAAAATCTGCATTAGGGGTAGTAAAAATAGCAAGCTTGGGTTGAATATTTTCAAATATATTTCTGCAAGCTTTTGTTAAAACATCACTTTTCAGGTGTTCAATCCTTCAGAAGAAAAGAAAAGAAAAATTAGATGATCCGATTTAAAAGAATTTAATTCAATACATGTTGTTTACCCTGTAGAACTATAGTAGTCCTCTACCATTTTTATCTGAGGACCATATCCTCGATGTTCATTATTTCCAGCAGTTTTAAGTGCTGAAAATTAATGCACCTAGAGTAAATGCACTGGTTTTGGCCACGATGTGACACAAACACTTCCTAGTAAACCAACCACGAAAATGGAAACAAATTCCAATAGCATGTAAATAAGAGTCCAGTCCCTCACTGACTGTTTGTGGTTGGCTGAAGCAAATACTGTGGAATGGAACAAACAAAAAGTGAAACCTCCAATCCATGAGGAGGAAAAAGGAAATATCCGAAACATATTTCAGGTATCTGGTACCTGAAATCAGTATCCGGTACAATGGTCGCCGCTTAATATGGCCGTCTCGGGACCATGTTTAAGTGGCACAATAACCACTTAAATTAAATCAGTATCCGGTGGCAATTTTAAGCGAGCTTATCCAACATATGCTTGTACTTAAATATTGACAAGTTTGTTTGTTTAAAAAAAATCATTTATACATGTACAGTACAGTGTATCTTGTCAAAATAGTTAAAATGTTGTCTAATGTCTATTTGAACTTTTGTCTTCTTAAAAAATCATTAACATTACTTTGAACTTTTAAATAATCATCCATTTTATCATAGCCTTTATTTGAAGAGCCGTTTGGATGGTGCGCAGGCTTGCTCAAACTTCTGCATTCCACGGTTTAATTAATGCCTCGTCATCATTGCTGTTAGTGATTTCAACTTCTTGGATCCCAGTTTACTTTTGAATCTTGGAGATGATGTCGGCCAGAGCATCCTCATCCGTTTCCACGGCAGTTGGTTCTTTTGCAATTGAAACATCTTGGTCAATCATAACCCAAACATTGAAGATATCATCACTTAATCCCAAAGGTGGAGAAAGTGAACCAAGAATACAGTACAATCCTTCCAGCACAATTAGCGAATTAAAGCAAAATTCCAAGCCTCACCTTCTTGGTCTTCACACACCTCTTCATTTTCAAACTTAAACCAGTTTTTTTCCAGCAGTTATTGATGGCTGTTGGTGACACTTTTGACCAAAGAAGAGAGAAAGCATGTGCATAGCATCAAGCAGATTTATTTTTTAACAACTTCATTTGCTAGGAGTCGGCCATTACTGTCCTCGAGCATTTCTATTATCCTATGGCGCATCTCATGCCTAAAGTAGGTCTTCATTGTCCTGAAGATGCCCATGTCACATGCATAATTTTGGGCAGCAGTGCCCACTGGCTTAGAGGAAAACGAAAAGTGGATGTTATAAGCGAAGTATTCAGTAATCTGGAGTGAAATGAGATGAAAAAGTAGAATTTGTGAACTATCTCTGAAAAAGGTGGCCATATTAAGCGGATTGTGATCAGTTAAGGCGAAAATTTGTTACATAGGAATCAGTTAGAAAATTCTAGACCGAGCTGGAGTGGCCATATTAAAGGTGGCTACATTAAGCAGCGACCACTGTATTTCCTTTTTCCTCCTCATGGATTAGAGCTTTTCACTCTTTGGTTAATATTAAGGGCATGTTCACTATCTACTTTCTCAAGTGAGTCTTTTCAACTGAGTCTTCAGCAACAATGGACGTACATTGTTGGGATGACGAAGACTTAGGGCCAGTTCACTATCTATTTTCTCAGCTGAGGCTTCTCAACTGAGTTTTCAGCAACAATACACTGACATTGTTGTAACCAAGGGTTCCTCATCTCAACAATATAAGTCCATTGTTGCTAACGCCTCAGGTGAGAAGACTCACTTGAGAAAGTAGATAGTGAACAGGCCCTTAGTTGCAACAATGTCACATTAAAAGTCTCAGCTGAGAAAGTAGATAACGAACTGGCCCTAAGTATTTTTGCCATATGTAGCTAAAACTGGTTTCAAACAAGCACGTGATAATTTTAGAAAATATTGTTGAAACAAGAAGCACTTCAATCACATGAGTGTACAAGTTTTATTCAGACGACAACCTACCCAGGAAACTTATGAGCTATAAAGGCCTTTTTTGATGAAGGAATCGGAAGATCAACGATTTGATATTCTAAAATGGTTTGAAGATAAGGAGTAAGAAGGTAATCTGGGTCCAGAGAAAAGTCAAAACCTTTATCACCAAATAGGTGAAGTGGTTTAAGGCCATGTCTATAGTGATTTTCTTATAAATAAGGCAGCTCAAGGTCGTACACTAATCTACCTAGCCTCGCACGCAAGGTTCTACTTCTCAGTCATGACTACAGATGTCTTTTGTTTTAGACGTGATTTTCCATTCTCCGTTAAAACGTACCTTTTTATTCTAATGTCGCTATAGTATATGGCTGTAGACTTGTCCTTTAAATAAATGATGATAGTTATGTCTTATGATCTAAGTAACCAATGACTTTCGATTATATACTACATAAGGGAAACAAAAATTTTACAACATACAATTCTATACACGTTACAACTTCGTAATCTTCAAGGCGTCCATCCATCTCCGTAACATTCCCTGCATACACGTGGATATCTAGAGGTTTTAAACGGCGATTTTCCATGATGTGATCATAGGCTAAAGGAGCAACATGGTTAGCCAGACTCCGAAGTAGGGATTCATCAATATCCACAGCTGCTATGTGCGTTAACTGAGGTATTTTTTTAAGATATTTAATAAATTTCATTTCTGCAGTTCCAAAATCAATTACCTGTAATAATAAATAATTAAAATATTAATTGTATATGAACAGATTAAATTATGGAATTAACGTAAGGTCAATGTCACTAACAAGACAAGAAATACATAGGAAGATGGTTTTAAAAACCAGAGGAAACTACCAGGACAATATACAGGGTGTTTCATAATTGGTGTCCCGTCTTTAGGTCCAAATAACGACTCAAGGGGAACAGATTGGGGGAAAATGAATATTGATTATTTTGTTTTAATGTCCCCTAATTCAGAATAAAAACATTTCGCGTCTCTGGGGGTGAAGGGGTAAATTTTGAAAATTTTAATTTTGTAGGGGTAGGGGATATACCCCATGTGTTATTTAAAAAGTTGTAGAGCATCATGTAAAATGTGGGTTTAGCAAAAAACCCGGTGAAAAAATCTCATCCCCTGCCCCTTTTCCGAAGCAGAAGATCATGTTGACCAATTCCATCCTGGAATTGTTCTGTCTTTTGTGTGCTGAAACATGGCTTTTATTTGCTTTTCCGCATGAAAGTGAATGTGAGTATGGTAATTTATGTTAATTTTTTTGATTTGCATGCTTTACATGGTGGAAATATCAACATTCAGTTTTCCTTGTGCAGTGTGACTGTTTGTAAGCTACAAACAGTTCACCACGTGATTGTGGGTGATTGGTTGGTCCGATTTGGATGATTTTTTTTTTGTTTTGTTTGTTTTTTTATGCTGAAAAAGTTTGCAATTGGGTTTTTTTCTCTATCCCTTACGGTTTTTGAGATAAATTTTGAATGTGTCCTAAGTTGCATATTTGGGATGATGAAAAGTGCACCATGGGATAGGCCACCCACAACTTCCTATTCATTGGATTCATCAAAATTGACATATCTGCTTCGGTTCAAAAAATAAAAGGGGGGTTCAGACTTTTGTATTTACCCTGTATAACCTTTTGCTGCGGAAATCAGATTCATTCCATAGGCTTTAAGAAAACTTCTCGTTTTGCTGCCAAAAGTGGCTAATTTTATCTTATCAAAATAGGAAATTGACTGACGTATTCGTCAAATACAAGGCCAACGTGTAATAGACAAAGGCAGAATATTCCAATAAACAAACCATTTAAATAAATTTTAATACGATATGTGATACTCAAAAATAAACTTATAGGTTTTATCCATTCAAAAAAAAAAATAATAATTATTGTAAAAATATTACGCAATCAAACATGTACAAGTTAAATCAAAATATTCGAAAAGAAAAAAAAACGACACTTTCAAATAGAATTAAAACAACTTGAGAATGCAGGTTACTGCATTGCCAGAACGATGTTAATCAACAATCACCAGTGTTCTCCCCAGAAAATTTTATCAGGTGGGTGGAAGGATAAAATAGCCGGGCAGACAAACATTAAAAATAAAATATTATGCAGTGGTGTGCAGTTTTTCGTGAATTCAGCTGGGTGGTCATCAAAATCAGCCGGGGCGGCGCGCCTGTTCAAAAAGGCCTGGGGAGAACCCTGAATCACTGATCTTCAAATTTTATAGATCTATACGTCTTCGTTCTACAAAATCAAATTGCTTATTCAAATAGTTGATAAAAAAAAAAAAAAAAAAAAAAAAAAAAATTGTTACTGGATTTGCGAAGTCTGTTGTTCTGTTGCCATTTTTTTCCGAATTTTTTGGTTCTGACTTCAGATTCGGATAGAGCATCAAAAAGTAGAATAGGAATATCTCTAGGACTGACCCTCCATCTCTTGAGTTGGATAACATTGAGTTTAAAATATGAAAACTAAGGAATATCCAACAATCGCTGAGCTTTGAATTTTATGGATAGTCTTCGCTCGGCGACAATCAAACTGTTTTATTGTTACGAACACTTTCAAATACTTTGGAAATTCCTTACAGAGAATCCGTTAGGAAGGGAAGTACAAGAAAATCAAGGGGGTCAATTAATGACCTATTCCTTTTTTAATTAATACTTTTCATATTTTTGGCACCCCCTCCCCACTTGCCACTGATGTATCATAATTATATCATCTAAAATCAGCACAGGAGATTACAGCTAATCTCATCCTCCAAATTATTTTTAAAATTATGAATACAGATAAGCAAGAGTGTACTGGGTTTAATAGAAACCATTCAAACGCTGTGGATAAATCACATGATTAGAGAAAGAAAAACTTCTTGTCTTGTTTTGTAGACAAGAGATTTTTCTGTCTCCTATCAGGAGTAATTAATGATTAAAAATATGAAATGTATCAATAAAATACAACTGTTACATCAATTTAATTTCTTTTTATTCTTTAAAATTCTTGTCTCTTTTGTCAAGATTTGCTTACATTATCATCAGGTTACTCTAGAACACAAGATCCAGCTGTGCCTTGGATCTTGGACAAATTCCATGTCAACAATGAACAGCTGACATGGGTGCGTTCGGGGAACAGCCACCTGTGATTTTCTCGAGAATCGGAGGATATGTTTAGGGCTGTCCTAAATAGAGATACCGGGGAAATCCCGGTAGATGGTAACTCGGGTTGCTCTTTTATTGGGTATGCCAATAAAAGCAATGAGCATTAGTCAGAAGGGTGGAGGCAGGAGCTTGTGTCCAGTGATATTTTGTTCTATGACTAGGAAGTGCTAGCTTATATTTTCGGCAAAAAAAAACAAACAAAACAACAAAATCATTTCCACTTTGCCCTCGTTATCCACCACCATTCTACTTCTAAATAAAACTTGAAAAACTCGCCAAAGTCAAAGAAGGCTTAATTACTATGGTGTTCTAATTTCTAATTTGCTCTACGTACTTTTGTAAGCGTTTCGTTTCGCGCATATTCCTCAATAATGCTTGCGACTTTTCTGTAGCGCTGAATATAAACAGGGCTTTCTCCCTTTTTAAATGTGTATTCAACTTCTTCATTTTTATTTTCAGGTGTGTCTTGCAAAATTTCGTCTTGCATTTTGAAATCGAAACCGAATACAATTCACATGAAGTCCGATAGGAAAATGATCAAGGAACAACAGCAGTAGGATTTTTTTTCCGGACGTTACAAGCCAGGAAGGAAATAAAGCAGAGAACTTTAGACAAGAATGTCGCCATCTGTTGGTTTCAATTTTAATTATTGCATTTATGCCTTTCGCGGGATGTTTTATCGCTTTTAATATTTTTCCCGTGTGCGTTTTTTTCCTGTACGCACTTTTTTTTTTCCCTGGTCACCGTTGGTTTGGGTGCCCCCCCCCCCCCCCCGAAATTGGCCACCATGTCATCTGTTGATTAGACCGATTCGCCCCCCCCCCCCACCAAAAAAAATTTTTGAAATAAAAAGGTGTTCCTTTAGCTTTATTAAGACATTTAATGTTTGTTTGTTTATTTATTTCTTTATCTATTTAAAGAGTTAGTATGGAAAAAACTATATCAGAAAAAATGAGGGGGGGGGGGGGAGGCAAAAAGGCCAAAGCCCGGTTAAACTTTTGGACTTTGGAGGGCTGTTGTCAAGTCTTCTGTATATGGGAGACCCCTTGTTGAAATCTTCAGTATTTTGAAGGCCTGTTTGGGAATCTTCAGAATCTTGGAGGCCTGTTGATTATTATTACGGATTTTTGAGGCCTATTGAATAATCTTATGGATTACTGATTTCTGTTAAGGGGTCTTCTGATTTTAGAATTCTTTTAATAGTATTTTGGAGGCCTATTGCTTAATCCTTTCGATTTTGGAGGCCAGGTGACGAATCTTCCAAATTTTGGAGGCCTGCTGGTTAATTTTCCGGATCTTAGAGTTCTATTAAATATCTTCCGGATTTTGGAGTCATATTACACTGGCCGAATAACGAATTGCCAGGGGTCGCCTAAGACCATCGGAAATTAGTTTTTTTTTGTTTGTATTCTAATATGTAAAACATGAAAACATGTTATTGTTTTTTCCATTGGTAAAAATTACAGTCGGGGTCGCCACATCATGGGGAATTGTATTAAAAGGGTCGCGGAACTATAAAGGTTGAGAACCGCTGCTCTATAATGTTTGTGTGCCCAGACCATCAGAGGAGAAAAATGAGGTGGATGGTGGTTTTGCATACATAAAGATAGACGCATATGAAGAAATTAAGGATGATGACACTTTCTTGTAACAGAAACAACCGGGAAAGAAGTTTTCAAAGATGGTTTATGTGCCACAGCATGCACGTCTCCATCATGAGAGAGCTTTATGGGGTTTTGTAAATAACTTAAAATTAAACTTGGTCCTCTCCACAAATTACGATTCCTGCCCCTGCCTCCTTTGTGCTAGGGTCAAAAGAGCTGAGCACAAGATTGATGTCTGATTTTTTACATAGTACATATACCCAGAATTGGCTGTTGTGGATCGAAGTTATTGTTATCCTTTTCTGTAGGCCAGTCACTGGATTCGCGTTAAGAGTGAAGACTTCGGGGTTTTGATTTGTCATTTTTGGTAAAATCCAGATTAGTTTTTGTTTGTTGTTAAGGTGTCTGATTATATGCTAGGTTTTATTCGATGCAAGTTTACGGGCAAATTTGCTCAAGTTCTTCCAGCCAATTCTCGCGGTCTTTTTGAGGAATTTTTCAGATTTCGTTTGGACTTTTTGTTCGATCTAACAGGTGGCATAGCATCATTCTTTAAAAGCCTTCATTGCCAAATTTCTGAAATGACATTCTCACAAACCTGTTTCCACCAATTCGGCGTTTTTTTAGCCCCCCCCCCTTTTCCGGGGATTGTCGTCTCTACAAGTTTCGGATCCTTCTACAAGTTCTTCATCTCCTCAAGGATTTCTGTAAGACTCATCAGGGTATAATTCCGTACTTTTGTGGTGCTTTATTATTTTCTGAAGTGTTGGGTGGAGAGCTCTGAGGAAAGTGATACTGAAGGTTGTGTATTTTATAAATAATTGTATAGTTTCGTTTCTCATCTGAAATGAAGAACCTGTAAGGGAAAATACTAATAATATAACTAAAAATAAAAAAAGATAAAAAAGGTCCGTATGTGGTTTGCTTGTGTGCATCACACAGTTTAGAAAGTTTTTAAAAAACACTAACAAAAAAATAGTGATTTTTTTTTTTTTATTTCTTTTTAAATGAAAACTGCTTTATTAAAAAAATTCACACAAAAAAGAAATTTTAGTTCATTTTCAAGTTGTTCAAGACACAAAATCCGTTTATCCACATGGGGCTCCACAGCAGACGGCAGGTTCGTGCACCAATGCTGATTGCTATTCACCAGCGACAAAGACTGGCATTTGCACGCCAGTACCGCAACAGAGTGGCGAAAGATGGCTTTTTCCGATGAATCACGATTTATGCTCCATCGGACAGATGGCGTGTACAGCGTTCAGCGTCAGAAAACAAACACTCTGCAACACATGTAGCAAGCGGAGGATGCAGCGTTATGGTCTAGGGAATATTTTCGTGGCATTCCCTGGGTGCACTCATCATTGTGGACGGCAAAATGAATCAATGGAAGTACGCATCTGTTCTTTCGGACCATATCCACCCCTACATGCAGACTGCGTTTCCTCAGCACGATGGCATCTTCCAACAGGACAATACGACATGTCATAAAGCGCGCAGTGTCTGTGCGTGATTCGAAGAGCACGAGGATGCATTTACGGTACTCCCCTGGCTTCCAAACTCCCCGGATTTAAACTCCAAATCTGCGGGACCACCTCGATCAGGTTGTTTCCGCCATGGATCCTCCACCGCACAACCTACGGCAGCTCGCCACAGAACTGGAATCGGCATGGCTTCACATCCCTGTCAATACCTTCCAGAACCATATTGACTCTCTTCCTGCCTGTCTAACAGCTGTCTGCACTACAAAAGGTGGTTATTCTGGCTACTGACAGGAGATCACATTAATATGAATGGACTGTGTATAATCGTGGAGATATGAAGGATTTTTTAGGATCATAAGAGCGAAAGGCAGGCCCAAGGCCTATGACTTCATATCAGCGTAAGAAGTTGATACTGATGTCTGGTCCAAAAATAAAAAATTCAAGCATTATATTTTTACAGAGTACTCTGATCCCAAACATTTGTTTTTTTTTTTGTTCAACTTGTTGCTGGTCACTATTTGCCTTCTGGACAAAACCTTTGCCGAAATATATACCTTCATGCTCTTTACACCCTGAAATTTCGTCAAGTATTTTTCTAGATATTCAACAAAACATCTAAAATCGAAGGTGTTCATAGTTTCCCAACCCCTGTATCTACTGTCATAAAAATACAGAAAAATTTTTGTGGCTCCAAAAACCACTTTTATATAAGTCAAGGTTTGACATGAAGATTAATATAAAGAGGTTACCTCAATTAGAGCCGAGACCTCAAATTCATCGAAGAAAACCAATACAGTCAGTGCATTATTTTTACAATTCTGATTCTGTTTGATGTTTCAGACCGAGGTTTCAATTTTTTTCCACCAATTTTTTTCAGTTGTTAAAGTGTTGGGGGATTATATTGCTTTCTGCAGATAAAGATATTTTAATGTTGGTTATTTTCTCGCTAGTCTTTCTGTTCATGGGAAAACCTTAGGATCATTAATATTTGTCTTATTTGGTGAATGCATTTTTCTCGAGTACTGCAGAGATGAATGAGAAAAATGATTCCAGAAATTCAGGTCAGGAGAATTTGCCATTTCTGATGAACCCTGTAGTCTAGCGTGCCTACAAGCTGCTATCAACTGGCCAAACCATCACTGGGGATCTGTACTCCCAGCAGTTGGAACATGTACAACAGGCATTGTAGCAGGAGCCAGAATTGGTGAATCGCAAAGGGGTACTCTTCCTTCATGACAATGGCTGGCCAAATATGGCGCACGTGGCCAGGGAAACCATAGAGCAGCTTGGCTGGGTAACTTATGTTATCCATCTTACCAGATCTTATCGGATTCTCACCTTTTTCATTCTCTGGACAGCTATCTTCGTGGAAAATCCTACACCAATGATACAGACCTGTGAAAGGCACTCACAGACTTCTTTGAGTCCAAGACCAGCAAGTTTTACAGCCAGGGGATTGATCAATTGGAGACGTTGGCAGAAGGTGCTAGATGCCAATGGGGATTACTTTGGAGACTAGCGATACGCTACTTTTTGTGTACATCATTTTGTTTTCCAGAATTAAAACCTGCAAGAATTTTTGTGGTTACCTGGTACTTCACATTCTGGAATGTGTAGGATTTGATGAGGGTAGTACTGATTCGGGAGTTTTGATGGGGGTCACTTCATCATGTTTTTTCAGTACACTTTGGCAGTCATAAGGTAATGTCATTAATTTGCGAGGGGCCAGATAGCGTTCTCCTTAGCTTGGTAAGAGGTTTTTGAATGGTGGTTGGTGAAATATCATTTCTCTGGGGCAGAGTGTTTTTTGCCTGTCACATTTGTATACAAAATTTGGGGTTACTTGAAGATTTTTGGGGATAAGTTTTGGTTCTGTATATGGTAGTTTCAGGGCATATGTTTGCACACTATCTGTTCTAAAAAAGACTGGACTTTTGCCATAGCAAACAAACCATTCTGAATATGTTCGGAGAGAGTTCCTGTAAGTAGTGCTAAAGTGAACTTGGCAACCTTTATCCGTTGGCAATCTACAGCTGCTAAAGTGAACTTGTGCAGTCAGTATTCTGTTAAGTCGAGATGAACTGAGCTATGGAAACACAAGAGCTGGGTTTTGCACCACGACAATGAACCAAGTCTGCTTATTGGCCAATTTTTGTCTGCTAAAGAAGTGGCCATTCTTCCCCACCCTTCCTTCGTAAACTCCAGACTTGGCCCCAACAGAATTTTTCCTCTTTCCAAATCTGGAAAGAAAAATTTTCAAAATATAGACAAGATTAAACAGAGTTTGCAGAGTCACCTACATGCTATCTCTAAAAACAAATTCCAGGGAGCATTCCACCAGTGGCAGAAATGGTGGGAGCAGTGCATTGCAAGCAAGGGGGGCCCACTTTAAAGGAGACAAATATATTTAATATTGAAATTCAGATAATAAATTTACATCATAAAAATTAAGACTGAAAAAAAAATTTGCAGTAAGTTTTCTAATCATTTGACACAACCCTAAAATTTTAAACAACTTAATTTTATTACTATCATTCATTCAATGACTTTCAAATATTACATTCTACAGAATCCTCATCATTTTACAAAAATAAATTATAATAAAATAGGTTTGTGAGTTCTTAAAAATTAAAATCTACAATTGCTAATAAACAGCAATAAGCTTCATCACGTTCAATCAATTTGCATATTTTACACGGTCCAAGATTTCTGGAGTACTTACAACCCACCCACCCCCATTTACCCTGAAACAGACTGAAGAACATCTGTTAAGAATGTAGCTGGATCAGTAATGTCATTCAGCAATTCTAGAAAGGAAAAGAAACAAATTTGTAAATAGTTTTAGATACAAAACTATCAATTTTAAATTCTACGAACTGAAATGACAAAAATTATTCATTTACCAACTACATCACAGAATTCAGCAAATGACTGGCAAGGGAGCGCTTCATCTTGATAAGCAGTCAATATACGATCTCCCATTTCTAATAGAAGAGAATCGTTCATCCTAATGTAATTGGCTAGCGTCGACGGCCAATCAGATTCATTAGGAACATTCACTTTCTATAAAATCATAAAAAATTCTATTAAATAAAATTTATATAAATTATGCATTATATCTAAAAGCTTAAAAATAAGTAAAGGGATTATCAAAAGGAACAGATATATTAAAAATAAAACCCCTGTAATTTTCTATTTAGATTTTTAAATTATTTACTTTTCTCTTACATTAATCTTGCCTTGTATGCTTGTATCATGCAGTGATTAGACAATAAAATAAAAGCACACTTTGTGCTTGTATCACTTGCAGAAGTTTGTTTGCTTCTGCTGTGTGATTAGATACCTAGGTAACTGGTGGAAAGCCTCAGTTTCTTCATTCAAAGCATGCATTGATGATAATATTACCGAGTCATGTCAGAACTTTGTCCGTTTCAAAGACTGCAAATTGTTGGTGTTCATTTAGTTGGTACCTGTATTGAAGTTGCCAGTTTATTTGAGTTGCTGTGAGGTACAGTATCAAAGATTATAATGATATGTAATAAGCATAAGCAGTGTTAACTGATTGAAAGAGACTACGACATTGCAAAGGATTGTGGCCCTGAATAAAAAACAACTGCTGAAAAAGTGACTGCAATGCTCAGTCTCATTGAGCAAAAAATTCTTGGGCAAGTTGCAATTGTCAAACCACTAAAGACAGACATTAATCTCAGAAGAGGAGAGAGTGGTGCAACACCCGTAAGTCGTGGATTATCAATCAATAGAGGACTGTAATTGAACTCCAAGAGCTCCAAGTACATGGACGTTAAGAAGTAGTTTGAAGAGTATGCAGATAAAGCCTCGAATTTTCCTAGAGGCTTCCATTGCCCAACATCAATATAATAGAATATTACAGTCAATTTTGGAGAACAAGGTTTGAGCTAATTTTCCACCTCCAGCATATCTCTGTGAAACTGGAATAAGTTTTATGTAGGGATTGGTATTAGATACTACCTAGGACTTAGGCCCTCTGCACACAAAGTGACTAAAAAGAAACCAAACTAATCGCCAACCAGTTGCCAACTCTGAATCGCACACGACGCAACTGAAAGTTGACTCAAGTCGGTGACTATCGTGCTCGCGTTTTCTCTCGGAACACTTGCAAACTCACTTATCGATTTTGATGAATCCAATGAATAGGAAGTTGTGGGTGGCCTACCACATGGTGCACTTTTCATCATCCCAAATATCCAAATTAGGACACATTCAAAATTTATCTCAAATTTATTTTTTTTTGTTTTGTTTATTTTTTTATGCTGAACAAGTTTGCAATTGGGTTTTTTTCTCTATCCTTTACGGTTTTTGAGATAAATTTTGAATGTGTCCTCATTTGCATATTTGGGATGATGAAAAGTGTACCATGGGATAGGCCACCCACAACTTCCTATTCATTGGATTCATCAAAATTGACATATCTGCTTCGGTTCAAAAAATAAAAGGGGAGGTTCAGACTTTTGTATTCACCCTGTATAATGTTAAAACACAAATTTGTATTCAAAAATAAAAAAATATTTTATATAAACAAAAAACTGTCTTGTTCAGTTGTGTCACGTGATCACTCCTGCGAAGCACTCATGTTTATATTAGCTCGCCATTGCACATACTAATCGGAAACCACTGATAAGAAATCGTGGTAATGCAGTAATTTCTTTTCATCCGTGATAATCCAACCTTGCATCATAGAACCAGCTTTCAATGTTTTTCATTAACTTGAATTAAATTATTAAAGTAATTCCGAAGAAAAGAACTTTAAGCAACGTATCTATCTGACGTCATATATGAATTGCCTCTCCCACAATCCATCTGCGGGAGAATAATGTAATTATGTCGAAACTGACAGTAGCGCCGCAAAGCCAAGAGTGTTTTTAAGGAAAATTTCATCGGTTGACTTCCGTCACATGATCTCAGAAAAGTTTCCCTTACGGCTATAGGAAGTTTCCCCAGTTTCTTATTCCTCTGTGCTGCTGATCACTTAAACTGCCCCCAAATTACATGTTTCAATAAAATACAAGATAAAAGTTTTTGGCCCATAAATGGAAGTTAACTTCATCATAAATATTTGCTGTTTAAAGAAACATCTGATCATTCTAAATCAATGAATTTGTATGCTAAACATTTAACAGAATATTAAACATTCCATTAATTTTTAACCCCCCCCTCCTCCCAATGTAGTGAAGATTTAAATAAAATCTGTTGCTCAGACAATAATGGCCAGGTAACTTTTCAGTTCTGGGGGTGTGTGCTTCAAGCTGGCGCCAACAATGCTTAAACATGCAACAACAATGCCAAACTGTTTCCATAATGCTTTTTGGTGTTGGTTTTTGCATCACGTTTTTCATAGAATGATGTCCAGTCTTAAAACATTATCAGGTTAAAAAGCAGTACTGGTAGTTTTGTTTTAATCAATAAGGGTCTTAGTTTTACAGTTTGGGATATTCTGAATCAATACTCTAAACTTTCTAATGAGAAAGTAAAATGAATATGGTCAAGTGATAATTACCTTAAATACCACAGAGTATAATTTTTCAATAAGAAAGAAAAACACTAAAATTGGTTTGTATACATTATATTCTTTCACAGCACCATCTGTTAACCTGTAAGGAAAAAAAAGTGGTTCAAATTATTTTCCAGTAATATAAAATTAATTGAATATAAAATTATATTTATATTTTTATTTTTGGGAATGTTGGCTGCTAGATCATTTGCAACCTTTCTCACATGAAAATGAAAGGCTTATGAAATAAGGGCATATCCCAACTGAATTACATTTTCCAATGTTAAAGGTTTTTAATAGACCAATTTAATGAAAACCAAAGCAAAATACATGTATTCCAAAATTAGCATAAATCATTTAGTTGTAGGGCTTAATTAACCATATTCTTAAGAAAAACTGTCAGTCTTGATCTTCCTCCTAACTGACATCAGACTTTAGTTGTAAAATAGTTCAAAATTTTGAGAATATCTTTATATTTTGTCTTCTTAAGGAGTCTCCCATGATTATGGCTAAATTCAAATTACCAGTTACCATGTGGGTAAGGCCTACCTAGGATAAGCTGCCCAGTTGTTGCCACTCTTAAGGGAAAAAAAAAAAAAAAAAAGCCTTTTTAATTCTAGGGTGCTACTGTGGTTAAGTTTGCGTCTAAAAAATTCAACACAGCGAATTCAACACATAAAGGAAGGTTCGAAGAAGATATTACGAGAAAAAATTTTCAATTTATTACTTTAGCGTATTTGAAAATTAGATATGAAAATAATAAACTGTTGTTGTCACATTTTGCCCAGTACTTGCCACCCTCACTTATTTATAAATAAGTAGCTGTCGCCCATGACTTCGTTTGTGTTAAAGTCGAAATAGATAAAATCGTCTGCAAGTATAGATTTCTTATTTCCAGAGATTTCGTGATTAGTCAGTGAGGGGCAATTCCCTTTTATATTAAGACATTTGCCCCAAACAAATCGAGATCAGGAAGGAAAAATTAAATTACGACTGATATTTTATGGTTTAAATTTGTTTTTACGTTCATCGTTTTACTTTCGGGAGCCAAAATAAATAGAGTCAAGGCTGGTGACGCGAGAGCAAGCGACATACAGTTGTCAATTAATGTATACAAACATTGTTATACTCGAAGATATGCTCCACTCACGAAATACTCGACTATGTATCTTGGCACATCTGTTGACATATTTTTGCTGGGTCAGTTGTTTTTCCCCGTGGAAATGAAACTTTTCCCCGTAGAAAAAGTATCCTAAATATTGACTCAGGTAATAAATAATCTTCACACCAAAATTAACTCAATCCCTTCAGTAGTTTTGGCACCAACCTCTAACATATAAACAGAGATACAGACAAAAATCCTAAAAACTGTTGTTTGAGTTTCTGTATCATTTATAATACGCATAGCAATCACTTTTTCTCAAAACAATTTAATGTACATTTTTCGCCTCGCTGCAATTCTATAATGCAATTTTTTTTTTCCTTAATGAATTATGTTACCTCACATTTTACTGAACAATATCATATAATAATATTTGACAATTTACCAATAGGGAAACGTCAACCACGTGACATTACAATGGTGTGGCAATTTTGAAAGTCAGCGAAGCTCTCATCACATGTCGTCTCGTGATTGTTCTTACATGGAAAATTTCAACGAAGTATTGTTTTAGTCCTCTTCCTAACCAGATGCCTTTGAACGCAGGCTAGAAGTGACTTAGGATGTTGTTCCCCTGTAAATTCACTTACCTTGTGTCTTTTTTAAAAAAAACCCAACTTTAACAGTTTGCTTAAGACAATGTAACTGATCACGAACCACTGTTTTTAAATCTACATAAAAACAAAACATAAGCAGCTAGTTAGTAATTGAATAGTAGACTGCATTAACAATAGACGGAACTAATGTATGCGAACATTTTCATTCCTGTCGTTAAAAAGTGGCAACAACTGGGCAGCGTCAATTATATCCTGATCAATGGAGGAAGGATGGTGACCACAAGATTCATTTTACAGATCTAAATTTTGAAAACCAATGCAGAGTGGTTCATTCAGAAATAGTTCCTCTACCGAATGCTTTACTAATCCTTTCGGCTAAAGCTCTTGGGAGAATTCCCCGATTTAAACTTGAAGAAATATTGTCCTTTGTCTTGATTTCCACGGCTAACTGAATCCACAGTAATTGCTCTTTGACATTCATTCCACCACAACAATTAAAAATCATTGCATCACCCAGTATTACTTTATCGAATGACATTAAAAATTTGAATATTCACATTTGTGCCCCTCCCTTCCAGCCAACCGAGTAACTAACTCATTGGCCATTTTAAGCATCTCTCGATGATGCTAAAATTGCAGAAATTCATGATTTCTGTTTAATTATAAATTCAGAATTTTCATTTTACCCCTAGGACCTACTCCCCCCCCTCGACTTACTTTGTACAACCTTGGGGAGACACATGCCGAACATGAGCTAATACCAGCAATCTTTTGAGAAGCATAACTCGAAATTCTTGCCATTTAGCGAATGGATGAACAGCCATTGACATTACAGACCAATACAAAGGTCCTTCTGCCTATGAACCATGAGAAAAACGTAATCAAACAATTTAAGTGTTTGCACGAGCATTTTTTATACAGATGAAATTATATAAACAGATTTTATAATTTATTGATATTTACCTCAAAGCAGTTTTCAACCCATTTATCCTGAGGCATTTCCAGGAAACCTGAAATGTTCTTTTCTTCCCTTGACAAGCATCTCGTTCTATTAATGAAATAATCATTTCAAAATATATTATTCCACAATATGTACCAAAAGTTTTAATGGTAAAATGTAAGTTAATAGTGGAGATGATGATGACGACATACAAACTAAATGGATACAAAGTCTATTCCATTAAAATCTAAAAAAATAAAAATACACATCTTACGTGTTAATCACATAGAGTGCCATGTGTAAAATATACGGTAAAAGATGCATGTTACTCTGAGGGCCACCACCTCCGCTGTCATCGCTGAAGGATTTCTCGTAGGCAAAACGCAAGAGAAGCAGTTTTAAATCGTGAATTGTAGAAGAATAACTGATATCACGATGACCAGTGCACTCTTGCAAGTAAGTGTTATGCCTTAAAAAAAAAACAAATAAAAAATAACAACAATAAGCAGCGTTTAATTTTAAATTTCATTTCAATATTTGTTGTAAAATACATTACCTGGCTAAACAGCTGGCAAAAGCTGACTCCGGAACCTGGGGTCCCCACAATGGTAAAAGTCCATTGCATTTAGTGTTGGCGTTCTGCAGAGCAGCACTTTCCCATTCATCCCTTCCTCTTGCCAACCTGAAAGGGCAATAAAAAGAAAATTAAAAGCAGAATTTAAAAAAAAAAAGAAGAAGTGGGGGAGGGGGGGATGTGTGTGGAAAATTTAATAATTATCACATGTATTACCTGACTGCTGATAAATGACAATCAACATGTACAACGTTGAAATGGGTTACGGTGGAGTAGGCCGCAGTCTTCCTAGATTTGTTTTCCGAATCGTCTGCGTTTGCACGCTTCGTAAATGTGTATATACCTAAAACCTTTGTCGGCTGAAACTTATAGCCTTCTCTGCAAATGACACAGACTAAACCTGGTTCTTCAACTAAGTCTTCCATCTGTTTCAATATTGAACTCTTTGCTGTTACCTAATAATTGATAAATAAGGTTAAAAATGCCATTAAAATTAATAGTTAAAGGTTTTGTTGGAATTTATCTTTATGCCAACACATTATCTTATTCTTTTGGAATCATAGAATGGACACAAAACTGACATTGAGACACTTGAAAGGAAAACACGAAAATTGCTTTCAAAACACAGAAAACGCCAACCACATACAACAATGAAAGGCTTACTCTCTTCCTTGTTCAGAAGGGTGAAGAGATCTCACGAACATATTTGCATCACAAATAGATTCAGCCGCTATGAGAATTCCTTTATTCTTAACACCACGTCACCATTGCATAAAGCAGTCTATGCTGCTGACAAAATAAACAAAATTTAGATTTAAAATCTAAACAGCCTTTCTTCGCTTGGGTCCTTTGGGCTTGGTCCTGTTTTGGGTCCACCTCTGCAGATTGGCTTCTGCCCTTGTTCAGAGTTTGGTCTTTCCAACTTCGAGATGGAGAAAAGAATGGCTTCACCTAAGCACTGCAGTGAAATTTAAAACTTTCTTGCCCTGCACATACGAAGACCATTATGCTACTGAATTTCTCTTAACAAGATCTGTCGCTATACATATGTCTATGTTCAGAATACCAGATATATCTATCGGTCGGAGTTTACTTCTTCAGACTAGGCCTCATTAACTGCACAATTGTGCAATCTGGTGTATTGAAAAGAATGAATATATTGTATTTATCTGTCCAATCCAGTCTCAATGTAACTTTACAGCCTCTACCAAATCCAAAACTCTCCCTTTTGCTTACCTACTTTATCCCCCTAGATAAAACTTCAATACCAAACTCCCTATCTAAATTTGGCTTGCTTACATGACCACTTGCACCCAGATGCTCTGGCAAATTCAATGATGCAGGAAGCAGCAGAATGGATGGGTGTTTTTGAAACTAGTATAACTAGGCTGCTTTTTAACTTATATTTTATTAGGACAAATTAAATTTTTCTTGTATGTTACCATTAAACAATTGTAAAGTGGAATTTATGAAAACAAAGTTCATTTTCTGAAAAAGACATCAGATATATGACCCCATTTTCCGCAATACAGTGGTGCAGCCGTGAAAGTCCCGCATCATTCGCTCCATAAAGTCAGTGTTGACAGCGTTGGTAGGTTTTTACTGGTGAACCCGCAGAAGCGGAAGTAAAAAAAAAGCCCAAATTCCCGCACCCGAAAGTGGTGCCACCTATAGGTGCGATTCAAACAGCAAAGCACAACCTCCATTTTTTACAGGGTGTCTAACAAAACTATTTTGTAAATTCCCAGACTTTTCCTGGTTGATCACGTAATTTTCCCTGACCATCAGCAGCAAAAAAAAAAAATCTTTTTTGATAGAACATTATTGACATTTTTCAAATTTTTCGTTCCTACTTTGCATTTTTTTGCTGATTTTGCAAAGTTCTCTGAATTTTTGTAAAAGTCCCCGACTTTTCTTGGTCGCTAGTCACCCTGCTATTAGTTTTAAGTTTAAAAGGTCATGGACAAACGCAAAATGTAGGTTTATCGTCAAACATTTTAATAAAACTTATTTTTCAATGGATCGCACACCATTAGAAAATAGCCCAAAATAGCCAAACCCGCAAACGCTAAATTTCTCCCGCA
>JAHWFO010002669.1:355054-420195 GCA_023313115.1 Rhysida immarginata
AAAAAAAAAAAAAAAAAAAAAAAAAAAAAAAAAAAAAAAAATAGCCCAAAGTCGCGGGAAAATCACGGAATTACCAATGCTGAGTGTCGATTGCCTGAATTTTCCTTGTAATAAGAGTCTTTCAACTCTTGCACAGTTCAAGATTTGTCAACACAGACCTTAGCCCTTAGGTCAAAAACACTCATCCATTCTGCCGTATCCCCATTATCTTTTATGCCAGTAAGACCTCACTTACTCAATATGTGAACTACATTCTTCGTACACTTGAAGTAAGGCTAAATGCTGCTAAGCTGAACATATTGATGTATACTCTCCCAAATAAACTAAACGCATTATGGGATTTCCAAGGGTAGTCTAAAGATTTGCTGCAGAAACATAATGGTCTCGTTTTTCTATGGCAGCCTTACTGCATTCACGTTTTCCGATTTTACAAATTTGAATGCAGATTACCATTCAGAATTCATATTACGAGAAGACATGACTATTTATGAAAATAAAACAAAAACATCAACGGCACATATAACTACAAAATTTATATTTTTAACGCACTAAATGTAGAGTTAATCCTAGAAGTTTTAGAAAGGGGTAACACCTTGCCTGCCCCTTCAACTGGTCTTCCTGCCCAAAAACTGGTCTGTATCACTTCAAAACAACGCCCTTCCTGCCCCTTCTTTCCCCTGAAAACCACCTTCCTGTTACCTTTCAAAGCAAAAAGCATTGATAATACTTTCTTTTGGAATATCTTTTACTAAATCATTTACAATAAAGGGACGACAACATTACGGCAATGGCATAATTGCTTTGAGGGGTCTTCTTTCGTCAGTTTCGTAATGTGGAGAGAATGTTCAAAGTGTGGAGTGTGGGGTCTAATTAAATATCTGGTTAAGATTAGTTATTTCAGTTCTTCAAGTGTCATTTGAAAATTTTGTAGATCTTTTAAAGGAGTTAGGACCCTGCACCTTTTCATACCTAGAATGAACTCTACTGAATGCAATAAACACATTCTTGATCAGATTCTAGCATCAACAGTTCGTGACCACCTCGTTAAAATCCAGGCAAATATAAACAAATGGTTAAACTACTTTATACAGACTGATGAAATATTGGGATGAATTAATTACTATACAGTCAATTAAAAAAATATTACTATTGCTACTAATGACAATAATAAGATTCAAACCTGGCCTTTTTCATTTGTACACATCCCTAGGCCTGCTAGTTGTTTTTCTCGCATCGCCATTGCCAAACGTTTCTTTTCAGCTTTGGTTTGTTTACGAACTTCTTCGATTTTCTGAGCAACACAGAGATTCTCTCTTAACGCCTCCATGAGATTTTCAGCTAAAGATCCGACGTGCTCATCGCTTGATACTTGTTCAAGCCGATGGATGATTGGAATACAATCGACACTGATTTTTAGCTAATAAAAGAAAAAAATTAAATAACGAGAACACATTAAGATGAAATTTTATGAATTTATTTTTAAAATAACTGTCCTTTATTTCGTAAATGTTCCAACCTGGGATTCCTCATGTCCAGAGCAAAGCCCACTAAGTAGCCTTAAAACGAATTTAAGAGCCGGTTTGGAAATAAATTCCTTCCATTCATCTGAATCGATAAGCAATGCTGTTCGAATGGGTGGAGCATGCATTTGGATATAGTCCAGCGCACTACTAACAATCCCTTCTTTAACTATTAAATCTTTAAGAAGATTTCCATTTAGATTTCTTTCGATGCCAGAAGCAACAACACAAAAGCTTTCGATCTGAAAATACAAACGGGTAAAGTCAGTTTCTATCTTAAATTTCATTTCAGTTTAACTTTTGCATCTTTTAATTTAACATTTCACTTTTCTAATTTAAACATTTCATTTCAGATATACAGATTTAAAGATTTTAAATTAACTATACCAGCAACTCATCTTCAGGAGTGTGTTCGAAGTCAAAACGATTGAAATCCAGCGCTGGCTTAAAATAAGTAACAATTGCCTGCATTTTGCTAGTTACACCTATCGCCAGGAAAGGTAAAACCCTTAACAACCGCTGTTGAACCCCTGAATTCTGACGGACGGCTGGGGATTTTATTTGTTGTAACAGATAATTTATATCTTCAAGGTTACCACACGTTCCAGCAAACGTTTCAAACTTTTCTGGAGGTTCAGCACTAGCTTCCACTAAAATTGTTTCCATGACCTTCAAAAGACAAAACAAAACAAAAATAAGAGCACCTACTTGAAAAGGCTTCTTTACAGTGAAAATATTTTACTAATAAAGGCAATGAAATTACTTGTTAAATTACCTGTAGTAACTGTTCGGTAAGAGTAGGACCTCCTGGCTGGCCTTGAACCAAGTCTGTGTCTGCAGCTAGAACAATTTTTAAAGTGCGCAACATAACAGTAATTGCCCGTAGATTAGGTTGTAGTAATTTTTGTCTGTTGCTGCGTACTTTGATACAATAACTGAAGAGACGAAGGAGAACCATCAAAAGTGATCGGCCTCTGCTTAAGTCATTAATTGTATTAAGCCTGGAAAAAATTTTTTAATAACAATTACTATGATATCTACGCCAAATTGTCCAATTATTAATATAAATAATCAAAACACATCAACAATTTATGAAATTCTTAAGATACAATGTTTTCTTTTCCCCCCTCATCATAACAATTTTAGAGTCATATTGTTGTGGTATTTATTTTTTTTTTTTAAACTAACATTTAAAATACAGTAAATCCATCTGTAAACGTTAATTCTTTTAAAGAAGCACTGGATCATTCCCTGCTTAAGACTTTAAATGCTACAATTACCCATTAACCAAGCTCCATTCAAAAAATAAAAAAATTAGATTTACAAGGTATCGGGAGGTATGCTGATTGGTGGATTACTATTACTAACAGTTATGTCATTAATGACTTCTAGTAATGGGTCCACCTCAAAACTGATTTGATTATTTAATAATAGTTTCGAGAACATCTTGTAATGTTTATGGATTTCAATTGCTTCTTACGACCCAATCTATTTAGGGTCGATCTCATGCTTCAATATTGTCATAATCCCGTCGATTGGGCCAAATTGGTGTCTTTCTTTTATGAGTGGTCAGCAAACGCTGACTTAGTGTCTCCATCCATCCACGATCGTCTATGTTCTTCGATTTGTCATTCCTAACTATACGCTGTCCAACGAAAGAAAAACTGGGCGTGTCTAATTAAATTCCCAATTTCAATTGTTAGACATTGTTACTAAATAAAATAACCAATGATTAACAACTGAAATTGGAAATTTAACTGGACATGCCCAGTTTTTCTTTCGTTGGACAGAGTATAGAAGTATCCACAAATTTTACAAGCAAGTCTGTAGATGTCACTTCCATTGTACTGTTTGCTTTGCGTTCTCAGTTTCGGGTTAATCATTTATTTTGGAAAACGTTCCGAAATGGTGCTATGTAAGTGGCATCTATAAATTAACTTCAAAAGCATCATTTCCACTTAAGTTTAGCTTCTTTCTAGCTTTTATTTTGTTATTTATTCTTTGCAACATGATATAAGAACACGTAAGTAATTTAAAATATGATTATCCTCATTTGATTACACTTGATATTGCACATCTTTTCTAGTTAAAAATACCCTAAAATGGTGCCTGCCATTAATTTCCACTTGATCCATTTCATGATCATTCATCTCAAAGATTTAAATTTTAAAATTTTCACCATTTAGAAGTCCTAATCTAGTTTGTTCCAGCCCTAATCTTATATGTACTTGGCCTATTCATAATAGTAAGATGAAAAATTTTCATTCATATATACTCTTACTAGCTGTTGCCCGCGACTTCGTCCACGTTAAAGTCGAAATAGATAAAATCGCCTGCAAGTATAGATTTCTTATTTCCCGAGATTTCGTGATGAGTCAGTGAGGGGCATTTCTCTTTTACATAAAGACACTGCCCCAAATAAATTGAGATCAGGAAGGAAAAATTAAATTACGACTATATTTTATGGTTGCATAGAATTAATGTGACAATTGTGTAAGCCTTTTTCAAGATAATTTTTTTGGCTGTAGCGTTCAAACCAGTGAACCAAACTCAATAAAGTCGACATGTCTGTAGTCATCTCATTAAGGCGAATTTTTTTTATACATGACTTGTTTGGCTGTGATGAGCCATTTTGGAATTACTATCTCCTCCCCCCCGGGCCCGGCACCCCCCCGCGGCAATTTTTTTTTTCCTTTATTTTTTTATATAGAACCTCACTTAGAGAGGTCCTAAAATTATGCATTGACGCATTTTTTATGGAAATGGGCTAATCCTCTTTAGAGAAAATTAATTTTTTTTGGTAAAAATGAAGAAATGGCAGAAGCATTCATTTCGTCACCCCAAACACAATGAAAACAGCATGAACAGCTTTTCCTCTTATTGAAAACACACAATTTTCTTTTTTGAATCCGTATCATTATGTTATGGTAGGCCTGCGCGAATGTATCATTCCACCATACCAATTTATTTGTTTTTATGTTCGTTGTTTTACCTTCGAGAGCCAAAATAGAGTCAGAGTTGGTGATGTAAGAGCAAGCGACATACAGTTGTCAATTAATACATACAAACTATGTTGTACTTAAGAACTCGAAACATGCTCCACTCACGAAGTACTCGACATATGCATCTTGGCGGCATCTGTTGGCAATTATTCTTTTTATATATAGATTTGTAAGGAACAAAACCATAGTGTGATTTACTCGTTACGACATCTGTTGATATTATATTTTTGCTAGAACTAGTTTTTTCCCTGCAGACAAAGTATGCTACAGTAAAACCCCGTTACAACATACTTCACGGGACCTGGAAATTTGTACATTATTCTGAGGTGTATGTTATTCTGAAACTGGGGGGATGGGGGCTTGAGACTTTTTCGCTAGAGTTAGAACTTTGTTACGATCCTTGATTATGGTCGATAGTGTAGTCTTCGGAATTCCGAAAAGGCACAATGTCTACCTGTTTTGTGCCTTTGTCCACCTCTTTTAAATTATCCAGCTTTTCATTTAATGAAAACTGTTTCCTTTTCCTTTTTTCTGCCATTACGATTTGTAATCTTTCTGTGAAATGTTGAAATGATGCTCAGACTTACACGGTTACAAAAAATTCCCTGACTTTTCCCGGTCATATTCCCTTACCTATCGCGATCGCTAGTCACCCTGTTACATGCACATAAATTAAAATAAACAAACACATAATCTTATCGTATTGAAGATGGGCAATCGTCCGTCAAGTGAAGGTCTCTAATCTAATTGCAGCACAAATTGGATCCCGACTGAGTAGCATGCAGAGATTTCCGGGTTTATATATGCTACACTGACCAACCAATGAAATGTGAACTCTGCTTAATTAGCCCATTGGCCCAGTTGCAACTTTCGCATAGGCTGCATTGACCAATCAGAGCCAGACATGTGAACGAAGTACATTGTACTGAAGGGATAATTTAACCAAGGGAATGTAAAATTAGTACGTTTATTCTGTAATGTACATTAAAGTGAGGTACGTTATTCTGAAACATTTTAGCATTAAAAAACCTACGTTTGGGACGGGGATTTGAAATTTGTACGTTATTCTGAAATGTACGTTAATGTGAGGTACGTTGTAATGGGATTTTACTGTAAATGTTGACTCAGGTACTAAATAACCTTCACAGCAAACTTCAACTAAATCCCTTCAGTAGTTTTGGCACCAATCTCTAACATGTAAACAGAGATACAGACAAAAATCCTAAAACTATTGTTTGTGCTTCTGATCGTTTATAATATACACAGCAATCACTTTTTCTCAAAAAAATTAATGTAAATTTTTCACCTCGCTACTATTTTATTATATACATTAGGAATATAGAATTAGAAAAACTTGAAAGAAAAAAAAAAAAAAAAGCAAGAATCAAATTTTTCCATAAGCTTTACCTTACACATGGGGGTGCAACAAAACCTAAGCAGAAAAAAATTAAGGGATTTTTACCTTTCTAACATGACTTCTAATCCACCACATGTGCTCATAATGTTTGCCATGCGATAAACTTCTTCATTATCGACCTCTTCATCGTTTTTGGCATCTAAAGTTTCAATGAACTCTTCAGTGGCATCTCCTAGTAAACCCCTCATTCGATATATCACACGCATTGCTTCACCTTCATTGTTTTCTGCCAACCATACTTTTTTGTAAACCTTTAGAATTTAAATGAAAAGACAAACAAAGCAAAATTACCGACATAAAATTATATAAAACATGGCAAAAGGTGTGAAAAATGAAGAAAGCAACGCTATGGTGAGAGAAGTTTACAGAAGTTAAATGTATCTACAAATGATTTAAACATTTTCGAGGACAGACTTCACAGTTTACAAGGAATTTCTTCCAGAAAGAACTGAGTGCTGCAGCCTATTTCAAAATTCTGAAAGTATACTGTAACAGATTCATTGAGTCCACTTGCAACATGCCCAACCTAAGAATGGCACAAAGTATCTTCTCCTATGAAATATACAGGGTATACACAATTCTTAATTTCTCAGTGTTGGGATTACAGGACAAATGTCTGGATGAAAAAGAACTGCAATTTTCGAGGGCAAGTCAAATATCATCTACATTTTTCATTCTACAATTTATTTACACAAAGGTAGGGGCTCAACATATACATCGTTTTTCGACATAGTCACCTCCCTTTGTCAATGCACTTGGTCCAGTGTTCCACAAGCTTGCATATTGCTTCCAAGAAGAAGGTTTTCCATTGGTCGCGCAGCCACTTTTAGAAATCCCTTCCTATGAAAAACAGACGACCTCACAAAGCACCCTTGAGTGGCCCAAACAGATGAAAGTCTGAGGGAGCAAGATCTGGGCTGTAGGGAGGTGTTCCAGTACCTTTCCACACCCTCCGACCAGAGAAATCTGATCACTGCTCGTTGTTCCTAATTGGTGCAAACAGCTAGCAGAGCTGACATGTTTACACTGTAATAATCGGATGGCAACTGACGATGGGGATCAAATTTCGCATGCGTGACCATAGTCATACCACTTCTAAGCACCCATGCACAGAAGGCAGTATGACAACCCTGAAGGTGTGTTATGGTCTTTGGAAACAACTGCAAGGTTACTTGGATAAAACGAAGGACATTATAAATATAAGATCTTTTACAGATCAATAATATTCTTTCTCCATAATATATGGCTGTATTTCTGTATTTGTAGAAGATTTAAGATCTTAAAACTATTTGCACAACAATATCCTACCTCTTTTACTGGAAGATCAAGACTTATGATCTTATTGCAAACCAGAAGTTCCATGCCATTGTCATCTTCAAGTAATGCTACCAATTCACAGTCTTGGCAAATCTTATTTTTTACATCTCTCATCAAAGGACCCAATCCAGGCTCATTGGAACCATATGGATTGCCCAACATTCTGCCTTGCAGAAAATCTTCTTGTTGAGGGTCCTTCTCTAATGCCAAGAAGAATTCACCAATATCATTTTCCTCCTGAAATTAAAAACAAACAAAAGAAAAAAAAAAATTAATGGGTAAAACGTACTCACGTAGTTCATTTCAGTATTTCACAATCAAAATTGAATTACTGTAATTTTCAGAATATAATAGACATCCATGTATAACACACATTAATTTTTTATTCATTTTTGAAAAAATTTTAGTGTATAATAAGCAACCATATATTATATGCATCCAGTGCATTGTAAACAAAACAAATGAAAATCAAATTACAAAAAAAACAACAACAGTGAATTAATGTACTGTAATGTACCAGTATATTAATTATACGCTAGTTTCGTTTGAAAGTTCGTCAGACAGAATTTCGTTTGTTTTTGAGATTTCAGCTTTGCATTCGCTTTTGGCGATAGAAAAGTAGACGGCAAATTGAGGAAAAAAAGCAGTGAATTAATGTACTGTATCTTGTGCAGACTTTTTAATGTACCATAATGTACCAATATATTAAATATTATACACTAGTTTCGTTTGAAGTTCGTCAGACCAAATTTCATTTGTTTTCGAGATTTCACTTTTCCATTCACTTTTGGCGACAGAAAAATGGACAGGAAATTGTGAAAGAAACAGTGAATTAATGTACTGTGTCTTCTATAGACCGTTTAATGCACGAATTGCATTAGCTTCCTGAGTGAAACATTCTTGGACAATTTGGAAAGAAGAATGCAGTGACGGTATGATGGATAATTTTTAGGTGAATGGTTTGTTGCCAGCTTGTTTTCGAGAATTCACTTTTGCAATAGTATTTTACGATGAGAGACTGAGGAAAAAAAAAGTGATTTTTATAGGCTGTATAATGTACTGTAATGTACCCATATATTACATATACGCTAGCTTTGTTTGAAATCAGTCTGCCCATCCCCGGCTGCCATGCGAAAATCATCACAACGAAGTCTGATTATTATATGTAAATTTTTATAATACGCACTGTTGACCTTTTAACTTTTATTATGCATAATATGCCTATTATATTCCGGAAATTACGGTATTATTTTCTTCTTTCTCCGACTAGAATGATAATCCATATCATATTTTGAATGGTTTATTTAAGCCAAAAAGAAACTTACTGGATATATAATTGAACACAGGCGTTCAAAAATAAATACAGGAGTTCGAAAATCATCCAATCCATATTTCCTGACTGTTTCAACACAAACTGCCATGAAAGCTTGGGTTTCCGTTTCTGTTCCTAAAAATTTAAATGGGAAAAAAAAATAATTCTCAACAACTGGGCAAATTCATTTGGGCGGGGCGTTTTAAAAATTATAAAGAAATTCAAACCTGAAGTCATATCTTCTAAAAGGTCTAAAAGTTTATCTTGAGTTTCATCGATTAGTTTTGTTCTTTGTACAACTAATTTTCTTAATGATAAATAGCCATTGAGGACCATGCCCACTAATTTACTTTTGTAATGTTGGCGAATGCTTTCCTGATCCAGAAATGAAGACAATAACTCTGTTAACATCTTCAGGGCATATCCTAGGAAACAAAAAAGAAATTGAAAAAAATTACGGTCAAATGCCAAAGGGAATCATCCTGACATAATAGTGCACTACGTGATCAAAAGTATTGAACCCCCCCCCCCCCTTTGCTTTTAAGCAATATTTGGAGATTACACCCTCTACTAAGGATGATATAATGTTTTAACAACAATATAAATTGATAAATAATTTTGCATAGCATCAGGTCATCGATGTATCGAATAAACTGAACTCTCCATCTTATGTCAATAAAAATTATTAAGGGCAGTACTCTAATGACTGAATATTAACAAAAGTTGCAGGAACTAACAACCAAGCCACATCAAGAAAAGAAGAAAGCCAGACCATAGCTTAGTTGTCATTTTTATCAGCACTAGATTACAAACTTACGCTATTATAGATGCATGGCAGACCTCGTGCTATGCATCTAAGATGTCGAGGCTGCATGCAGTGTCAAATATCACCCATGTGTGACTGATGTTCGGCAACCCTTAGAAATTGGAATTAAAACGCCAATTTTTACGCGAACATAGAATATACAAAGTGCCCGACAAGTAACGATTCACTTCCAAGAAAACGCTAACTTTGTTCTCTCCATTGCAGATAGTCTGAAAGATGTTGACAACCCAGTCGTAACCTGGAGAATCAGTGGACTGTCCTTTGCTGAGTTCCAAGAATGATTTCTCCAATGTTACCACACACAATACCCAACACGAGCAAACATCGGACTTCTGGTGAACAAATTCCATCGCACAGGGAGTGTCCTTGATGAGAACATTCTGGGTAGCCATCAACGTCACAGGGAACTGTGGGACCATACGACAGGCGATCGAACATAGAGTCCAAAAGTTGGATTGGAAGGGGCTCACCAAGGGCTGATATTGGGCAGCATGCTCACTTGATCTAACCCCCTTGGATTTCCATCATGGGGTTTCATCAAGAGTCAGGTCTGCAAAGTCAAGATTACGCATTTGCATCATTTGCGTGAATGCATCGTTGCAGCAGTGATTAACATTACCCCAGCAATGTTGCAGAAAGTGTTTTCAGGTCCACCGAAAAGGTGTACCCTCTAGGATTAAGTAACTTTTTAAATGCGTTAGAATGGTTTAACCCAAAAATGAATAGTTACTTCTTGAATAGTTAAGCTATATGGAAAACCTATAGCATATGCCATCTATAAAATGACAAGTTTTACAAATAACAAAAAACTTATCAAATACCATAACTAAAATTTGCGAATTCTAAAATGAAACGAAACAACCTAAATGATCCTTTTCACTTGTTCAGAGTTCTTTACCTTGAGAAAGATCAGAATTTAGAGTCGTCTCTTCTAATTTACTCAATTCGTTTATTTCCCTTGTGATATGATCTCCAATATGCGGAAGTACTCCACGAACGGCTAAATAATATTTCCAATGGGAAGATCTCATCAGATTCTGGTAGAGTGAAAGAAATTCGGCAGCATTTTCACCAGCATCCCCTAAATCGTCTAAATATACTGTTAGCATGTCTAAAACCTGTACCAAAAAATTAATAACATTAAAAAAAAATTTTTTTTTAACATTTATTATTTCCATAAAATAAAGAAAAGCATGCAACATTATAAAATATTAAATATCTAATCTAGTTTTAAATTGCTACGCAGTGGATTTGTGATAGATATATTACATTTACCTCTCTTTTTCGATTAGGAATCTGACATAATGCTTCCACCATGTTACAAGCAACCTGTCGAGCTGTTCGAGAAGATGGATTGAAAAGGACGTTTCTTAACCAAGTGTTATCTAATAATTTGAGGTGAACAACATCCTTCCTAGTTTTATCACGCCAGCGAATCCCGTATTTCTCCATTAGAAAACGAGCTCTTATTTCGTCACGTCCTAGCTTTTTGCCATTTAATTCAGGGCCACGGCAAGGTGTCCTTTGTTTCCAAGAACGATATGAATGGCTCTGTTCTCCTGATAACCATTTTTGAACATCAACTCGCACTTCAGTCCCTAGAAAGAACATTAATGATAAAAAATCACATATGTCATTTATAAAAGGAAAATTATTCAAATTTAATTATTCAAGCAATTTTACATAATAATGTCAAATCAACGTTAACTTTTATGTAAATGAAGTTGATGGAGGCCCTGAAGTACATAACAGGAAAGAAATCACACGAAACTCCCACTGGTTCACATTTTATTCCTGGCTTTGTAATGCGAATTCATTTGAGAGGATCCCCGATTAAGATCTACAGTAATTTGATACAAGGTTGCCCTTCTTTTGTCTTGTACCAGTTTTGCCACTGTCAGTTCTGCCTGAACATTGACTAGTTGCTGACCAATTTTCCGGCCGACAGTCCACTCTTTCAACACTTTAACAACAGCTGCTCTTGAACATTTAACGAATGCAGCAGTTTTGTTGATACTCGCTTCATGGCTCCGAGTGCCAACAATCAACCCACATTCAAAGGAAGAAAATCGCATCGTTTACACAAAATTTCAGAAACAAATCACTTGTACTGTCATGGTGAACGATCTGCTTCCCTATTTATAATGGTCAGGCCCTCTAGCAACTTCAGTGCGAAATCATAGCTAATTTGCCTATAAATGCCCGGTGGTCATAATAATCTGCCCACTCAAGTGTATACATATTATGCATCGGCAGCCCAGCATCCCTAGTGAAGTTGCCTACGTTTTTGAGCAAAACTGCACTGTCGATATCGAAGAATGTGCCCCAAAAGAAACCTGCATACTGACAGGAACATTTCATTGTGTATAAGTTTGACACACCCCAAGTATAAATATTTCAAAATTTGAGACTAAGTTTTCTAACCAGTTGATTTGAATGCAATTTCATAAAGTGAGTAGTAATTTCAAGACAACCAACAAAACAAAGATTTCCTTTTAATAATTTTTGTATCAATGATTTTGAGGAATGCGTTCATTGGACTCTAATTACATTAATCTGTGACATTTCACGTGTTGTTTATATTTTTTTTTATGTTTATGGGTATCATAAAAGTTCACTTTTATGAATAGACTAAGGTGTGGTCTTTTGAAATGGGGGTTCTTTAGAAGTCGTTAGCATATAGACAAAGGTGTTTTGAGAATTTGTTTGATAACCAAGCTTATAATAGAACTTGGCTTAGTGAGTCACTGTAAGTGGAAGTGCTAGTATGAAGCAGATAATGATTATTATGATTTAGAGACAAATTAGGATAATTTTGATCTCTTGCATAAGTGATAAGGTATTACTAGTGGTTTTTATATATAGAGAGTCTTTCATGAGTTTAAGATTGGGGAACTTTAAAGTGAGAAATCTTTAATTATAATGGATTTTATTTAGTTATTTTTTTTGCTTTTCTTATGTGGAAGTAAGGCCGGAAGTGGCGAGGTTATAAATTGAAGCATCGATGAAGAGGGGGTGTGAGACTGAGTGTGAAGGCAGAGCTAAGCGCCTGTGCTTCAGAATGGACACAAAAGGTGAAGGAATGTGAGTGGTGAGAGGGAAGTTCTTAATTTTGTAGCTTCGATGCAAATTCCATTGTTGAGTAAAATTATTAAGAAATACTTCTCCTCCCATTTTCTGGAAAGGTGTCTCACCAAAAATCAACTGAGTGAAGAATGTGTGACGTGAATACTGGCCTAAGAGAATAAAAGGCAAAGCTTTACTTGGGTAGAAGAAAAGTGAAATTTGGAGATTCAATGGAGCCAACATTGAGTAGTGATTCTGCAGCACATAGATAGGAAGGTAACTTCTCAGTGGAACTACAACCCTGCAAATGAGAGAAAATTCTTCAAAGTACTACGTGGAATAGGAAGGCAATCAAAGTTCGTCTATGCATCGATTTCTTCAGATTGAGTGCAGGAATCTGTAGAACTCACTTTAGACAGTTTGAGAACAGCAATGACTCAAAGTGATCGATCCAGATTCCTCTCTCAAAGTACAGCGAATGATCTTCAAGTGGGAATTTGTGTGATATTTAAGTGGAAATCTATGTGATATATATTCAGTGGAATTTGTGTGTAGTGTCTACAGTTCCTTCGGAATTAAAGGTGATTTGTGTTGTGATACTATTGTAGATATAAGTCTACAAGTGGATGAATAATTTGTGACAAATTTTTTTAGAGCCTATTTAATGTATAAGGAAGGATAATATTTTATTCGCGAATTTAATGTATAAGATAGATGGTTATTGACATTAAGTAGAGGTGAGATCCCTCTCAGAGTGGTCACTTGAACACAACTTTTCATACTTATAATGATTAATATTTGATTAGAATAGTTTAGTTTTTTTCATGAGTATTCATAACAATTAAGCAGCTGCATTCTTTTAATATTTGGAGTATAATCATTTAGATTTGATTAAGCTATTTTTTTAGGAGTTAAGCTTTTTTTTTATTTATTTTATTTGCATATAATCTCCTTATCCAATTCTATAAATTTCTTGAAATAAAGATTTTTTTTAATTTTAATTCTAACACTTTGCCTATTTATTTCCTCTGAAATAAATTCACTTTCGAGTCACTTATAATTATCTTAAGAACCCGACTCTCTGGCCATTGATTACGCAGTGGATTATTCACTGGAAAGATAGCTGAAACTGAACTAGCCGTTACTGGGAGGGGAGGTGAACATAGTAATCAACTGGCAGAGGTCACAAATCAATAAAATTATGCGAATAAGCCAAATATTTATAATGAAGCAGTAATTTTCACTTCAATAAGTTCTTTAGTGAAAAACCTATGATTTTCTTAATTGATGAGGACTTAGCCATTATTTTCACTTTATATTTAATTGATGATCAACATGGACATTATAATTTTCTTGTGTAACTTAATTTTTAAACTATTTCCTAGAAATGTGTATTCTGCATGTAAGTACTTTTCTCGGATTTATCAATTTTATGATTCTTATTTGTGATATTATAATGTAATGGCAATTACTTTCTACAGGGCGATTCAAAAGTTCCCAAATTCCAAGTTTAAGATGTATTGCAGAATTAATTTACTGCAAAACCATAAAAGATACCAGAGTATTGCAGCAATACAGAATTTCGAGTACTGCAAGAGCTTTGTTCTTTGGATTCGGAAAAACGCATTGCTTACTGCTAAGTTTTAAGATTTTAAGCACAAAAGTTTTACTGCATGAAGTTGGACTCTGTTTTTGCGTAAGAATCGTGACTGATAAATACTCTAATATCTTTTACGGTTTTGCAATAAATAAGTCTTAAACTTGGTGTTCGAGCGAAGACTTTCCAGATTATAAATTTCATAAAATGAAACGGGAATTTAAAAAAAACTGAACTAAACTTTTCAAATTGATTGAAAGGAAAGATAGATAAAACTGAATACATTAGTAATATAACAACTACTTGTAAAATATTCCCATGAATGATGTTTAGCCAGTATGTTTAAATGAGAGAATTAAATCTTAAACATTAAAACGACAATAAACTTTCTTACCACCTGCTTTAACACTGGCCATATTTTCGACGGATTTCTCCTTGTTCTTCTTGCTTACAGCAGCCTCAGGATGGATTAACGACTGAAGGATTCTTAAACAAGGCAGCGTTATGTTTTCCATTACAACCGGACTGCGAGAATTTACACCCATAAGGAACAAGTTCATCACACACCTAAACAATAAATTTAATACACCAATCATTAAGAAATTCTCAAAAGAATTTTACCCACAAAATTAATCCAGACATATTAAGGGAGGCATACTAATTATTTTTTAATGGAGGAAATAGAGTCGCTGTGTAAAAGTTAACATAGCCAAAAAGAAGGGTAAGTACATGCATGGACCTTGCATAAAAAGAATTGTTCCTTAGCTATCACACTGTCTACAGCAAAAGAACAGCGACCTCTTATAAAGTATCTTTCCACAAAAGATAAGAAACCTGCGGAAATTCATGAGGAAATGGTAGAAGTTTACAGTGCCGACTGTTTGGATATTCCAATGATGTTAAATGGTGCAAAATGTTTCGGGAAGGAAGTTTAGCCTTGCCGATAAACAGAGTTTTGGGTAGCCTGCATCAGCGGCAACACCAGCCATTATCGAGGACAATAACAAGACAATCAGAGAAAAAACCGTCACATTTCCTTGAAAGAAGTGAGTGAAACATTTCACATATCCTATGTATCTGCACGAGATATGGTGCATGAGAAGCTTGGATACCACAAAGTCTGTTTATATTGGATTCCAAAAAGTCTGACAGCAGAACAGACTGGCAAAAGAATGCCGTGCAGTCTGCAAAATCTGCAGCAGTACACCCAGGAGGAAAATGAGTTTCTGAATGGCATTATCACAGGAGATGAGTCCTGGGTCTTGCATTTCATGCCCGAGCCTAAAACTACAAGCATTGTGTGGAAACATCCAAATTCTCCGATTCGCAAAAAAGTCAAAGTTTCTCCTTCAGCTCGGAATATTATGCTTACATCCTACTCAGTTTCTGCCTCGTGGGTCAACTGTCAACGCCGCTACCTATTGTGAAACGTGGACTATACTGCGGCGTGCTATTCAGGATAAGCGACCAGAAAAGAAAACGATGGTCAACTTCTTCGTGACAACGCATCTGCACGTGTGGCCAACGTTGTCAAAGCAAAACTGGACCCCCCCAGCCTACAGTCCGGACTTAGCACCCTCAGACGACCATCTCTTTGGTCCCACGAAGAGATTTCTGCATGAAATTTGAGAAGTTTGAGACTGATGAGGAACTCAAAATTTATATTAGTTTAACTTTTTCCCACAACTTACTGTGGAGGCATCTTAAAAAGATCTTTAATGGTTGCAACTTAAATTGCCTACAAATGTGGGATTACTTTAAAAGCATTTGGAAACAAAAGGACACCATCCTACCCCTGGAATCTATCTACAAACAGTGCTTCTTTCTAAGAAAATCAGTTGGCCAAATTTCTTGGAAAAACATCAAAAAACGCATATTTTTATAATAGGTAGTGGCCTGAATGTTGCCAACAGAACAAATACAATTTGATAATACAATTTTAGAGAAATAAAATTGGAGAGATTCAAAATGGTGATCTACATAAAGATCATGTAAAATGTTATTTTAAGGGGATCTATATAACATATCTCGAGTTAGATATAGTAAGAAATCTTCTAATTACCTAAGTCTCTGCTCCCAGCAAGAGTCTTCTTTTTGAACAGTATAAGTTAATAAAGCCATCTCGTGACGTACTGCTGCTGACAAATCAGGACTAGTAATATGACCTTTAAGGGATGTAGAGATTTTGGTCATCAAAAGAGTGTTTAGCTCATCAGTAGCTGCACAGTTGTCCCTCGTTAAAAGACAAACCAATTGCCTGACATCACTTCGAACCTGAAAAATAAAATTACCACAGTTTTACGTAATCCTCACCATTCATTGTCACTTGTCTACACTTTCTTTAATACAGAATACGAAATAAATACCTACAACTCAGAAAATTATTAATAATTACATATATTCATTTTTAAAACAACCAGTCCAAGTTTCGAATGACAGCAACCATTTTAAGACAATCCAGCCTATTTTTGAATATACCCACTTGGTGACGAAGAGGAAATTTGAATACGACAGAAGGTATTATTTCAATAAGTTGACTACCTATCACTTAAAGTGGACGAACCCAACATCCATGTTCATGACGAAACTGAAACTTCAGACCAGGAAAGCCTAATGGATCTATTTTCCTACATCTTACTTTAAACTTCATGGTATTCAAATCAAAACATGAAATGATAGTGTTTACAGGGGTTGGACAAAATAACAGACACTCCCATCTCCCTGTTCATACAAACATTCTGCCAATCATTTGTTTTCGCTGATTAGTTTGGATCAAACACATTTTTACTTTAGCAGGCCATGATGTCAGATCTGATAAAACTTCCAATGAAAGCTACCATAAATTTTCTACTATAGTGTGAAAAATTTTGACCTGAAAACGCACCTAAATTTGTAGGACTGCATTATACAAGAGGGAAAAATCTACAATGACTGGGGGAGGGGTCAAATGAACTTCGGTCCGACAAATTTCAAACGAAACTAACGTATAATATTGAATATACTGATACATTAGAGGCACTACACAGCATACAGAGTACATTAATTCGCTTTTTTTTTTTCTCAATTTCCTATCCACTTTTCCATCACAAAAAGCTAACTGCTGAAGGGAAAGTGGGGGTTAAAACTAACTTTGATTCGAATTTCAAACATAATTAGTATTTAGTATAATTAGTATTTAATATACTGGTACAGTTACTATCATTAAAATTTGCACATATCGCATCGTGACAAATAAAGCGTGGTTAATTTTTGCACCGCCAGGTTTCGCCGGTGCGCAAGATTTTGGATTTACCCACTTTCCAAAGGTAGTCTGCAGAATTCCAGCTTTTAGTGACAACTCGCCGTTGAATCATGGGAATAAGTTTATTTGAAATAATTCTGTTATGTTTCTGCAATAACTGTCCTTTTAAACCGAAATAAAGAAAATAAAGAAAATCCTATCTTAAAAACTAACAAACACACGGAAAATTCCAATTGAAGACTTGTTCAGCATGGAATTCCGAACAAAACAAAACAAAAAATTTCCAAAATCCGATGAACGGATCACCAACAATCACAATCCAAAGCAGAAGATCATGTTGACCATTTCAGGAACACTGTAGCTTGCAATCCTGGAATTGTTCTGTCTTCTGTATGCTGACACATGCCTCCTTTTATTTGCTTTTCCTCATGAAAGTGAATATTATGGTAATTTCTTTATTTGCATGTTGAACATTCAAATGTCTTTGTGAAGTGCATAGAGAGGTAACTAATAAATTCAACATGTGATTGCTTGGAAAGCCAATGAGCTGCAAGAATCTTTGTGGGAAAATTAATTCATAAGATGCTACACTGTCACTAATATACAAAAAAAATATCTGAAAATGCAGATTAGTTAGGATAAAATTAAAGATCTAGTTTCATAACTTATTTTTAAAAAAAAAGTTTAAAAAGTCTAAATAAATCCCTCTTACTTGCACAGTTCCTCGCCGTAAGTTATATTCTACAAGTTCTTTAATAAGACCTTGATTACAAAGAATTTGCCGCATGCGAGGATTTGTTGCCATTGCCCGAAGCAAAGTAATACAGTGTTCTGTTGCAGCACTAGCACAGCCGTAACATCTAATTTCATAGAAGAAGAAAAAAATTATATAATCAGAAATTATTTTCATATTATTTTTCAAACATTTACTCTAATTACGAGTAACTAACCTTCCAGACACAACAATATTGTGGCGCTCGTGTGATGTAAACTGACAAGCATGAGGTACTTTCATTTCGTTTGGACGAACTACACCTGATGATGACTGCTTTGACAGTTCTTTCTGTTGGTGATCATACTCAACCAGTTCTCTTCGGGATGCCATCACCTTTTGTATGATTTTACTGAGCTCATCAAACGATGCTCTACAATCTCCACAATACCTTTGTGCCAACTGCTGAATCGTTTTATTTACATTACTTCCTGCAGTTGATGTGTTCCCATTACCTTCATCTAATGGACGTTCCAAACTATGTTCATTAATTCGATATAGTAATGTCTGTAAAATAATGTTAAATCAAGAAATAGTATAATCAATTACTACATCTAGTTAAAAAATAAGTTGGCACAAAAATGAGCAATGATTTGAAAAATCAATTAAAGAAAAACGTAAGGCTTGCTGCGTTCTGCTTAGGAAACCAGGGAATTTATTCGCACCAAGTTTCAAAATTAGTTACAAACTTCGTCAACAGATGGCACTGTTGAACTTTAAGAATGGCCTTTAAGAATATGCAAAATGACAAATAAAGCCATTCTGCATAAAAGAAAGAAGCATATAGTATGCTTTTTCATGAAATTTAACGTTACTGGGACTTAGCAATAGGAGCTTTTAAGTTAATAGTAATTATTAATTAATCTGCTTAAAATACAAGGGGAGAGGATTCTAATATCATTAACCTGACACCGATAGCTCAAATGGGTAGGGCATTATGGCCAATTTAGTGTTTAAAATATACATTGACAGGTAATCGTTGAATGCTAACAGCATCTAATGCTTCATTTTATAAAAATCTTAAATTTAGTAATCTTCAATAGCTCAATTAGTAGAACAGATCCTGTGAGTTTCGTAAAATTGGAGATCTGAAGGTACCCAAGGTTACAGGAATAAGGAGTCCACAGTTATATGAAATTTTTAAACAGGAAAAGACTTTACTTATCTTTGTAATGATAATTAAATTAATTGCTGTATTACGGTTTCATAAGGAGTTCTCAAAAACTGTTGCATAAAAATATCAATGCCTGAGATTCCAATAGAGTTTAATACAGTAAAACTCCTCAAATCCAGGATCAGCAGGACGAGGGTAATCCTGGGTTTCGCTTCGAAAATGGCAGAAAAGCAAAATGGCAATTCCCTTTCAGTTTTTAAACATAGTAAATGACAAACGCACTTTCGTCTTTAGAGCAAGTGCTCATGTCAATCATGATCGATCACAAGCGACTTTTTTTTGAAGCAGGCATACACTACAGATTGGTTGTCACCATTTTGCTTTCAAAACGTCACTATCACACTAGCTTTGGCAATGAAAAAACAGACGGAAATTCGGAAAAAGTAATTTCTCTGTAAAATTTCGAACATGCAAAATGTATACATGTATCATAAAATAAATGGTCAAAAATCGCAAAGAGAAGCCTTTTAAAAATTTCCGGAAAACCACAGTAGAATTCGGAAGCCAAACCAAACAAGCTGGATTTCTGGAATTCTGGATTACAGGAAGCCGGATTTGAGGATTTTTTTTACTGTATTAAGCGTTATGAAGTCTGAATCAAGTAAAGATTTTTACCTCAAGAGAAGGCTTGTTAGCCATCAATTGCTTATACACTCGATCAGCTTTTTCAAGAAGTGTATTGATCACTGATATAGCCTTCTTTCTATCTTCTTCATTCTCTATGGGATCAACTGCACAACAAGGTTTAGCTGTCAGTGTATAATCAAATTTTGCGTATTTGCAAAAGCCACAAGCATTACATAGAAATGGGTCTTTCTCATCATAATTTATGGACCTGGATTAAAATAAATAAATAAATAAATATCAGCAAAATCTTCAAGATCAAACCAACATTAAAATAGTTCGTATTTAAGTAAAGGTACGAACCTGCATTTTTGACACTGAAATACATTTTCACCACAATTCGCACAAACTCCAGGATTTGCTGGAACAGATGCACTACATCTAGGACACTGTAAGGTTTCAGAAGATGCTTGAAGATTCTCGTAAAAGTCGGCATATTCTATCATAAGATTGCACGCAACAATGGGAAGAGGAAATTCTACTTTCAATTCTGTTTGGCCTGCAGCCAAATGGCACTTTTTGGCTTTATGCCACATAGAAGGCTTGTTCTTAAGTTCGACAACTGCCTGGACTGAGCGATTGTTATAATACACATTAATCGTTCGAACCATTTTTGTTCGCTTCAAGTCGCCAATGCGCAAAGCAATTTTCGATATTGTATGACTTCCTACTAATTTAATAATTTGAGTTGTTGTTGTAAAACGAGAGTCTACTTTGATTGCAGTTAATTTTATGCTTGAAAATGGAATTTCAGGATTGTTACAAACGAGACAAGGATCACTTTCTAAATAGTAGCCATCAAACTCAACTAAACCTTGTAGAGCATTATAAATATTTGCGTTTGGATGATTTGCCAATATCTGATTTTGAGCCCGTAAAACGGCAACTGCTTTATCAATGTAATCCCGAATTCGTTTGTCGGGTTGTGGCATTTTTAGAGTGAAGTATCCGAGAAGGTCAACAAACTGAGCAGCTTTGCGTCCGTATGCTGGAAGCTGAGGCCATAATTTCCACAATAGATCCAAGAGCGTTTCCTGCTGTGTGGCATTAGAAGCACAATACACACCATGGAGAAGGCTGTGAGCTTGCCATCGCATTGCTGTTGAATTGGATTCTAACAGGAAAGAGTGAATGAAGTTGGCAAATACTTGACGGTCAACAGAATGATGAATTTGTTGAACTAAAGATATGCATCTAAGTTCCTCTTCTGATTCATCTCGCTCCTTTTTCTGTTTTGATGGTGATCCTGAAGCTTGGTTTGCTGCTGCCATCTAAAAATTAAATTTTCCAGAAACATTAAAAACTCCAATAAACGAGAAATTGCTATGAAAAACTCAGAACCTTAACTTTTAACATTACCTGAACGACAGCATTTTTATTACCACACGTTGCGCTTTGTAGCAACTGAAGAATAATTGCAGCCACCCCTTCATCTAATTTAAAGCTAACTTGCAATAAAAATGGAAGCACAGTTTCATCTCTAGTGCAGAAACGTTGCCAGTTTGCAGTTCGTGTAGTTGCAATTTCGCCACAAGCTTTCAGATGTTCGATGAGATTAAGAAGAGAATCGTAGACTAGTGGCATCTGAACAGCGTGTTCACATAAACTACGTACAGCATGTGCATGAGAATCGAGAGCATGCAGATCTCTTAACTGCCGATAGCGTTCCTTAGAGCCGCACATAAAGAGCAGCAGCTTACGAACTTGTCGACGTACAAATGGCGTTTGTTGTAACATCAAATATTCGCATAAACAAGGATACCAAGCATTATCAAACGATCCACTGTCCACCAATTTACGAATTTGATATGGCAAACGCAATACCATTTCAGTCAGCAGTTGAGGATACGCCTCAAAAACATCACTAGCATGTCCTTTGACATACTGACGCAGAAAGAAAGGCGACATGTCTGGTGGAGGATGGGGAGGATGGGACTTCAGTAAGCTTCCAGTCATGACTTGGGTTCCGTCATCCGTGTGGGTCTGTTTCCAATGATCCAAAAGAATTTTCAACACTTGCAAACAGTACTCAATAGCATTGTTTTGAAGTAGGCTATTAGCAGTACAAGAGCCTATGAAAGACATGGCCTCTGCAGAATGCTTGAAACCACTTTTGGTTCTGGACATCATTACACCTAAAATAATAGCATATTTTATGAGATTCATAGAACTGAAAGATATTCATATTAATATGACAAAATATTTTATGCATAACCAAAGCCAAAGATTTTTTTTCCAGAGAATTTTAAAAAAAAATGCAATTTAAGAGAAAATGATCCAGTTACTTTTAAATGATTTTTTTTTAAAATTTACACACGGTCTATTTACATATAAATTAATTTGTACCACCTATGCTTAACATTGATTTAGACCTAAGGGTGTGTCTAAGAAATCTGACTGGTTGCCAGCCTTTCAACTATTCCAGCTCAATTGCACCCAAGTCGTCCTAGAAATCCTGATCGGAAACAATTGTGATGTTCCAAATCTCATGGATTCTCGACCGGGGCATCACAGTCAGAAACAAAGCCGCCCTTGCTCTTAGCTCGGTCCACTACAGTCTAAGCTGATCAAATTTTTGTAATAAATCGGAGATGTTGTTGGTTTATAGCATTTATTTCATTTTCATATTAGATACAGTCGTCCCTCCACAAGTGGGCAACCTCGGTTCCAGGGCCTTGCAGTCATGTGGATTTTTCCAACTCGTAGAAATCCAAGATGGCGGATAGTTTTTCAAATTAAGTTAACCGTAATCACAAATTGCAGTTTTAAGTTTTGTAAAAGAAAATGTAGCTGCTTATGCATGGAAGGGGTTCCTCTCTAATTGGTTGCCATTTCCAATTTCAGGGAAATAAACAGCTCGAAGAGAGCAAGATTATATTAAGATTGAATCTTAATTTCTATAATCGACTTTCATAGCCCTTCAAAACAGGCTGTATGCATTAGGGGAACCATAAAATTGGTCAATTTTGCATATTTTAATCGTAATAACCGCCAACAAAAATCCCCAACTGGAAGTCATTGTCTGCCATTTTAGCTTGGTAAAAGTTGCCGACTTGTGGAATTTTCTGACTTGTAGAATAGCGACTTGCAGAGGGACAACTGTATTTCAATTTTTTTTGAAAAATTAATAGAAATCTTTAAATAATGTCACAAAATGAAATATGCAGTTTCAAAATTTTTTGAGAATTTATATATGAAAGTTCACGAAAAACGAAAATATTCACATTTTAGGTGGTCTTATTCATGACAAAGGGTGAAGAAATTTTTAAAATACGTTTGTAAGTTATTTCTCCATGAATTTTCATTTGAATTTATGTCAAATTCTAATTTGAGCTCGCTAACGTAAACACGTCATTTGATAGCATCAAACAGCTATAGTGTAAGTTACCCACGTGACTAGCTCCCCCTATTACGAGCAACGGCGCGAAGTTCAATTTTCCTTTGTTTTCTCTAATAAGGTTGATGACGTAATGCAATGGCACAGCCAAAAGTGACGTAGTGACGGGGGAAGGACGATTGCAAGGGCTTGGTTTTTTATTGAAATACTATAATATAGATAGATATTCAAAAATTTCCATCGCCAACAACGCCAGCCTACAGATATTTTTGAAAACTTTCACTTTTAATAACAGAGGCCTGCTATGAAAAAAATACAAGGGAATTGACAGCTTAACTTAATGTATTTTTTGGTGCTGACTTCAAAAAACAATGAAAAATTTCTATCACATCAGGATTTCTTGAAAAATTCAATTTTACTTGGATATCCGCAAGCTTATGAAGGTTAAAGAATTTGAGACTAGCATGATAACAAAGCAAAAAAAGAAGCTTGGGTTGCCTTCAAAGATGTCGTCAGTAAATTTCTGGGTAATCACAAGGATCCTGACTATTAACAAATTGTAATGAATACGCTGGACAAATTTCAAGCGTTGGGTTGCTCCACGAGTGTCAAAACACATTTCCTTCAATCACATGTGGACTTTCCCCCCGAAAATTTAGGATCAGTCAGCGAAGAACAGGGTGAAAGGCTCTGCTGTTGCCAGTTATTACATGCAAACTTGTTCACGAGAATTCCTTTTCAAATAGGATTTTAGCAAAAATCGATATAGATTTACAAAAAATCCTGACGTGATGGGAAAAAATGGAGGTCATTTTCAAAATCAGCACACCAAATAACATAAAAATCAGCGAAAACTTCTCTTGTGTTTTTCAAAAACTTCAATTTTGCAGGTGTGTGTAATTGACTGAGTGACCTTATTTTTAAAGGCTATTTTCATTTAATCAGGCTGCTTCAATTTTTGAGGCTTAATTTTTTGTCTTAACGTCATGAAATTAATTTTTCCTTAACTTGTTGATGGTAATGAATTCACTTCACATGGCTGCGTTGTCCTATAATACAGGGTGATTACAACAGAATCTCCCAACTTTGTAAGGCTACCAAGTAACTTAGAGCATCATTCCACGAATCATTGTAATGAGGACGTTTTAAAATTTTATTTCGATGCTGAGAGATGTCGCTAAGAGTGTCTTTGTCACAAAAATGAGTTAGTTTGGGTCCCCCCCCCCCAAGTTTGCATAAAGACGACAACCACCTAGCAGAAGGGCTTCAATTATGCTCTTTTTGAATGCAATAAAGGCCAAAAGTCAGACCGTGTAAAATGAGCAGAGCAGACTTTGCTTGATGCAGACATCTTAAATTTTGGACCCGTATCCCGCTCTATCTTTATAATCCAGGCTTTCCTTAAGGCTTTTGGTTTTAAAAACCTATTAGAGGACCAGCTTTTACCCCATAATTAAGAAAACCAGGTACATTGCACGAGGCACGAGCCATATTGTCTTAATGCCTGTAAGGTTTCCTACTCGTCCCTAGGTGGCATGGTCTATTTAGCGACTTTCAAGCCAGAATTCTATATTCATTTCCACAAATTTTATCATGAATTTCCTCATATCTCCCATCATACTGATATTTCATTATTATCTCCACGTAAGGAAAACCTTTATCCATATTTTTTAAATATAAATTAAATCCAGCTAAAAATTTCTGATTAGAGCAATGTAATTGCTTTTGTTCCCAGAAAATTCACACTTAAAAAATTACCAAAGCAACACTCGTACGACTTACTTAAAAGACGCATGATTACTAACTGAACTTCGTGTTGGGAAGTGCGCTCTGCAACTTTAATTGCATCCTTGTTCATCATGTCAAGTTCATTTATTGTTGTTGTAAGCAGCATATCCAGTGCCACTTTATCTTTCTCTTCGCTGCCATCTAAATCTGAGCTTAACATCAGCATTACCTAAATAAACGAATTAATATACTTCCTACTATACATTTTCTTACTAGACAAGATATAATGCTAACCCCAAAACTAACTAACTAAAAAGAATATATTAACATCAAATTACATTACCTGCAAAAATGGGATGGCCCTAACACCACCTATTTCTTTCAGTTCAGAAATATAGCGTAATAATGCTTTCAGTAATGCTAATCTTAAAGTGTGGAGCTTGCAATTAGTATCAGCATCTGTCTCAGCTTCTGACCCATCTCCTTCAGGCTGAAGAGATGTACTTGGAGCTCCCACGGAACTAGTTTCACTTCGTGCTCCAGTTGTTCCACTTTCCGGTACTGTATCTCCATAAGCACTACTTCGTCCGCTCACGTTTTGTTCTCCAGCAGTTGAATCAACTCCACTTCCTATCAAAGAATAGAAAACTTTAAAACACTGCACGGTACACAATGCAGTAGTATTACCACAATTACAAAGAAAGAAAAAGCATTAATATCCTAAATATAAATATATGACCAATATATGAGTAAAAATTTCTAGGGAAGATACGTCAAAGTTCTAATTAAGGTTATCAACAAAGCTTTAACATATTAAAAGCATTTTCAATGAAACAACTTCAACAGCAAAGAACAGAACAACACCACAATTTTACCATGAAACTGACCATCTTGAATCTAAGTCAATTTTTTTAAATGGAAAGGGGGTCGTGTGATATATCAAATAACGTCAGCATTTTCTGACAATTTCATTCCTGTAAACAGATTTGAAGTAGCAGTTATGGTTCAAAAGTTACACACATTTTGTTTCATTTTATAGCAGGTAACTGAAGATGGCTTTGACCACGGAGGAGAGAATTGAGGTCATTTTGATGTCTAGAGAACGAAGTTTCCGTGACATAGCTGAAGATTTTAACAACCAGCACCCAGAAAGACCTCCAATTTCACACAACATTGTCAGGTGCTTAATTAAGAAATTCCGAGAAACAGACTGTTGGTTGACAAGGCACAAAGTGGCCGTCCAATAAGTGCTACTGACGAGACAACCTCAACAATGATTATGGCGTCCTTTGTCAAGAGCCCACAACGTTTGTCAGCAGAATGTGGAATCAGCCAGTCATCGATCGTACAAATTCATCATGCTCATCAATGGCATCCATTCAAGATTCAGATACTCCAGCACCAGCACCCAGATCACCTGATCTCACACCACTTGACTTTTATCTGTGGGGTCATTTAAAGCAACTCGTATATGCAGAGAAAATCAGGAAGAGAAACCATCTCCAGCAACGCATTGAAGAAGCGTGTGCCAGCATTTCTGCGGAAATCCTTCTGCGAGTGCATGACGATTGGATTCAGCGCCTTCAAATGTCTCTTCAAATGGAGAACAGTCCAGCCTGTAATTCCAAACAACATGTGTTGTAACTTTTGAACCATAACTGCTACTTCAAATCTGTTTGCAGAAATGAAATTATCAGAAAATGCTCATGTTATTTGATATATCACACGACCCCGTTTCCATTAAAAAAGATTGATTTAGATTCAAGATGGTAGATTTCAAGATGGCGGGCATGTTCGGTACATATCGAAAAAGATAGACCACCTCACCCATACCTTACTGGAATATTCAGATTTCCCAATTCCTGCAAGGTTTTCGAAAAAACAGGGTGTACTGCGACATTTGACTCGCCCTGTATAAACAACTGAAATAAGACATGAATTCGAATTAGGAACCAAGAGTACCGTTGCTCTAACCATTAGAACCACCAGGAGACCGAGGAAATGACACTATTGATGTGTCCTTTGTAGTTAGGTTATTAGGTGGGCCTTGTGCACAAAAGAACATAGATAGTATCAGTTCCTGTGCCTGCAGTGACTAAGAATCAGAGTGACGAGACAGATACTTATGGTTCCTGGTTCTAATCCATAATGTTGTGGATCATGAATTTCTATTTTGCATGTATATCCACTTTTACTGGGATTCATATTAAAAGCCACTGGAGGCCAGCACAGTAATCCAGTGCTGGGCCACTTGTTATAATTTTGCTGTAATTGTACAATTTCATTATTTTACTGTATTTCATTTAGAAAAGGCTCATTTAAAATAAGACAAACTAATGACATTTTCTTTCACAAGTGTACAAAATAATCAAGTGACATAAGAGTAAATCCATTTGGTGATAACTGACAATCGTTTTGGAAAAACTACCGGTAATAGGAATGTATGAAAATCCAAAAATAATCATTTCTTCATATAATGGCAAAGTCTTGTGCAGATTATGCACAATGACAATTTCAATCAATTTCCCTAGGTCGTGCTATTACAAATCATACTTAAATACCAAAAATCTTAAATCTAAGTTATATCCTTTACTTACTTCCTTCCTTTTCCCCCCTTACTTTTTCAATACTTTATAACCCAGCCCCCAGGGCATAGCTAAAGTTTGGCTGCCCTCCACATCTTCAAAAAAGTTTCAGTAATAAACTATGTATTAGATGTACAGTAGGTGTATAATTTACAGAGCTTATGGGTTATTTCCCTTTTTAATAAAACAAATGCCTTTAAATCAATGCTATTATTAAGTGAGCACAAAATCAGGCAGCCAAGGCTTAGGTAATAAGGCTATCTTAAAGGGAACATAATCTTACTGCATCCTTAAACACTATCCCGACAGAAAAACTACTTTTTTCTCCAAAACAGCAGATCAAAAATAACCTCCCCTTTTTAATTTTATTTTTCAATATTTGATACTTGTAGTATTATTTAGTATCATGAAATTGTATGTATAAGGGTCGTACAAATGAAAGCTAAAATTATTTATTTTATCCAAAGTGTACATAAGGAATTTAAAAATACTCTCCAAATGCAGTAATTCCTTTATGAAAGAATTCCTTTCAGTTGTGTGTACAAACATTCCAAAACCTCTTCCTTCACTTCATCGTCCGACTGAAACCTGCGGCCTTTCAGATGCTTATTGAGATCCCCAAACACGTGAAAGTCACATGGGGATAAGTCAGGACTGTAAGGTGAATGCTGCATTGCTTCCCAGTTGAATTTTTTGATGAGGTCTACCGTTGCTTTTGAGGTGTGAGGACGAGCGTTGTCGTGGAGAAGAAGCAATCCTCCTGTAAGACATCCAGGACGCTTGCATTTGAAGGCCGCGCGCAGTGCCTTCAATGTTTCCCCATATCGTGCTGCGTTAACTGTGGTGCCTTTTTCAAAAAAAGTCCAGTAAAATCAAGCCTTTGCAATCAAAAAACACAATCAACATCACCTTCCCTGTGCTGTTTGGGAGTGATTTTGATTTTTTCGGAGGTGGTGACCCGTAATGCTTCCATTGACGACTTTGACATTTGCTTTCGGGCTGGAAATGAAAGCACCAAGTTTCATCCTCTCTAACGATTCTGTCGAGAAAACTCTCTCCTTCCTGTTCATAGCCAGTCAAATGTTGCAGGGACATAGCCATTCACACTCCAAGTTGTTCTGATGTCAAATGATGCAGGACCCATTATGCACAGATTTTTCTGTAGTGCAGATGGTTCCTGATAATGGAGTGAACAGTTCCACAACTAAGGCCGATTTTAGCAACCACGACATCGATTGTCATTCTTCCGTTTTCCTTTAAGACAGCATCAATTTTGCTTATACAGGTCGTTGATCATCTTGCAATGATGACCGTCCCTCCGAAAACCTCTTGGTCCGTGCCCAAACACGAGTGAAGGTTAGGCAGTCATTTCCATAGACGTTCTGCATACGACGATGAATTTCAGTAAATGAAACTCCTTCAAATGTCAAAATACATATTACTGCTCTCCGTTCCTGTTTCGTTGACTCCATTTTGTTGTTTGGACAAAGCAATCACTCGCACAGCTTCGAAGCACGAGCTATTGTTCTTTCTCACGTGATGCAACACTTGCAACCTATTGTTCAATTTGCATGTAGGGTTTCCCAATTGTTGAAAACAAAAACTTACGATCCTACAAGTCTCCCCCCCCCCCACGCAAATTTTCGTTTTCATTTGTACGACCCTTATAATTCTGGTTGAAAATTTACATAACGAATTAAGTACAGTTACTTCTAAGGCGCATTCGTCATGCACGATCTTTTTACTCCTAATGTCTTCACAAGAGCAAACTCATTTCTCAGAGCTCTCTTTTTCTAGTGCGTTTTGTGCATCGATGACGAACGGTTAGAACAAAAAGAGAAACAATTGCATGATGGCCGACCGGTTCTTCATTTCATCAATTTTATTGTCTGAATCCGTCGTAAAAGCGTCAATAGAAAATAAATACACCAGAGAGGATGAACATCTTGCATTAGTAATACTCTACGGGCAACAAAATGCAAAGCGAAAGAGATCGTGTATCGAAGGATAGGCTACGTTGAAAATTTCTTTACCAACCCATTCTGCAGTTCTTTGTTATTCCCATAATGTTCATTATAGGAATAACAAAGGACTGCATGTACGCTTTTAAGTACTGCGAGTGTATGCTAAATAAACATTATTACATTTACCGGTTGTTTATAAAACTATGCACATTATTTATTTCTAGTTTGTAAGCGATCTCCTCGTCCACCGAAAAACTCACAATTGTCCCGTCAAAAGAAAAATGTACTTCTTTTGTCGCCATTGTGTCGATAAAAAATTGCTATCTGCACCTACTGACGACCTGGGTTGTTTAGAGCGCGCTCTAAACGCTCGAAAGGAGTACACTCCAACTATGACAAATACAATGGAGCGCTCTATGCTTGCATGACGAACACTTGGAGCGTACTCCACGGAGTAAATAGAGTGGATGGAGTAAATAGATCGTGCATGACGAATGCACCTCTAGACTAACGCAATCCCAAATTAGGTAAATAATCCCCGACAGCTATAAAAGTTGCTGATAAAACAGCATCTTATAAACGAATGCTAACTCTTAGATTATGCAAAAGAATAGAGAAAACTCTGCATGGATTAGAAATTTCGAAAACCAGGGTAACAGTCTTGTTTGGTAGAAAAGCATCAGGATAGCTCTCGATTTTTATCTAATAGAAACGTAATCTATACTTTATATTTAAATGTTTAAGAAACATGATGAATAGTGCTGGGGGAAAGGTAATCCATGTTACGAAGAAGCATTAAAGTGGACTACTCACGTTAACTATATTTTGTCATTTTTTGTAAATTTTTTTTTTTTTTTTTTTTTTTTTTTTTTTACATGGAAATACAAATATTCATTTGTTATCAGATTTCAATAATAATAATTAAGATTAAAAATATCAATAAGAAGCTGCACACAAATATTCTTTATATATAAATTTGATAATTATTTCTGCTAACGCATGATAACCTCACACAACAAGGGACTTTAAAATCAAAGCTAAATATTGAAATAGAAATTTTGAAAATCTTTATATTACTTAAAAGTCTCATCATTCTTCAGAGAATAGAATTAATTTTTCTTTTTAATAATTCAACAAAACTCCTTTTGGAAGGAATAATTAATTAGTCCCCTGCTGTATCTCAGTGATGGAGGTGTAAATCATGCTTAATCACCTCCACTCTCAGAGCCAGCACTGCCTGCCCGCTCTGCTGGTGAGGTGCGCAGCGTGGACCCATCTGTGGCTGCAGTGCTACCTTCATCATCACTCGCTCCTGCTGATGCAGTGGTATCTGAATAATGTCCGCCTTCTAATGATGAAACACTTTGACCCTGAGCTCCAAGAGCCAAACCCTGCAAACTCAATCCAGAGGGTTGTCCAGGTTGATCCTGACAAAAAAATATATATATATCTTATAACCTATACTTTCCCCATTTCTAATACAGTAAATTACGCTCGAAACCGTTAGCATAATGCAAATAAGTTTACAATGATCTTGCAGACTTACCTGCAGACTGAGGGCAATGGCCAGTTCTACCATTGTTTCATCATCTGCATCAGGTGGCATGTCTAACAACGGTGGGAAAACAGCTTGTACATCCAACATGGCTTCAAGTGGGCTAGCAGATGGCAAAAGAATGGGTTCGTCGTGACCTTCGACTTCGTGATTCTCTTGGTTTTGATCAGATGATGATGTCAGAGCACCATCAGATGAACTTGCTACTTCATTGGTTACATTGGGTTTATTATCAGTATCTTGACCTTCGTTTAAAGCTATATAAAAATTAATAAAACAATTTTAAAGTCAACCCTTTGGTAAAACCTCAAATATAAAGTTGTCTGAAAAAGGAACAAGTTTCTTCAAAATAAGAATAAAGCTTCAATCACACGTCATTAGTTTTATGTGCAAGAAATTTTGCCGCAATATCCCAAGTGTCTGTTGTAAGCGAGACGGGCAGCTTGGACCCTGGCAAGCAGTATATTGCATCTACTGGGGTTTCATATACTAACGACTTGATGTGCACCGATAGGAAAAAAAAAATTCAGGAGCGATATTAAGATCGCACGTGCCTGGATCTAACTTCATTTTGAACCTCCCCTTCCAATCCTTTGATTGTCCAGGTGCTCGCAGACATCAACATTGAAGTGAGCAGGCACACCGTCATCTTAGAGCCGTATCTCCTCTCACAGACAACGAATTCTCATGGTGCTTGAAATATGCATTTCTGACCATTGATTGCTATTAACAAGTCATGATTACAGGTGATGGAATTTTACGAATTTCACCGATTTAGATTTTACGGCACGTTTGCAATCTGTATGACACATAAACACGTGTTAGTAAACAGTTTTTATTTAACCTAAAGATTAATATGATCACCCACTTGGATTTCATTAAGAAAACACACTAAGCAACGATAGTATTGCTAGGCAGGAAGTTTTTGTGTCAATTTTAACGATTTTGAATGTGAACTTCGTGTTTGACCAGCAAAAGGGCAGCTTACTTCTTGACTGTGGCACCTTGGTCAAAAATCCGAGAGTTTTGGGACATCATGATTGTTTCTGGTCGGGACTTATGGAACGACTTTGGCTGGATTAACGTTGGAACGATGGCAACCGGTCGAACTTCGAAGACACACATAGCTGCAACATTTCGGATTTACTTAATAGTGATTCAAAATGGCCACCCAGTTATGATGTCGGTCAGCACAGTCGTATGGGTCATTCCATGTCAAACTACCAAATGGTTTCTGCTTGACCATCTCCAATTTTCTTTAAATTTTAACATAATGTTGATAAAGGTTTGAAAGAAGGGTAGACAAAATTTCAGCTTCATAGACCTCATTGTTGAGGCACTAGAGCCTACCTTATAGACAGCCATTTTGTAACATTTTGTACAACATTTTGTAACTGTTTTACATTAAAGATGGTTTGTAGTATGAAAATTAGGTTACCAAGTCAGTTTTTCCTACAGAATTCAAAAATAATATTATCAGTGGCCAAAATTCATTCTATTTTTTGGAATTTGCTACCAAAGTCACTAAAAAAACCTGTCGCAGCAAATGTTAACCCAACTTTGAAAGTCATTAGTTAAGAAACAGTAAACTTTCATGGCTTGATATTTTAGGGTTACACTTATTAGGCACCTGAGTGACTCCTATACAAATGATAGCTGTCTTGATCCTACAGTTTCTGAGATATTGTTAAAGAAAGTGGACTCCAAAAATTTTATGCACAAATTTAGCTAACTTTTGAAGCAAAATATGTCTAAATGCATCACCCCCAATTTTATTTTGAGTAATTTCATTGAAAAGAGCAGACTTTTTTCTACAAGAAACTTGTTTTTTTAATCTGGGATCTTAATGGGATGACTAGAAAAATCAGTTTAAACATGACCCATTGCAGCTTATCGAGTGATTAAGTGAAACAAGGCCAGACCTCAGTGTGTTGTTATGAGGTCCATATATGCATATAATCCCTACTTTGGTCCATGGTGGCTAAGCCACTACCAGTTTTTGCCAAATTGGTAACTCCATCACCAAGGGGCTACATCCAGTAGCCAGACAAGGCTAGCCATGCATGGGTCTCTTGCACAGGTTCCCAAGCCTGATTTTGGGCCTTTTTCTAGAATTGAAAGCCTAATTTGAGTGTCTTGGAAGTTTTTAAGCCTAACTTAAGTTGAGTTTATCATTCCTAAGCTGAAATGCAATCAAAAAGTCAAGTTTGAACAACATCAAATTTTATTACATAAGCAAGCAACAAACAAATACACAAGAAGCAATAAAATACACAGAAAGCAATAGGATACACGTAAAACAAACAAAAAGCAATAAGGAACCACAGTCAAAATATTTTTATTAAATCACAATAATTGAAATTTCTCCATAATATTTGATATTATTGACTCTGGAAAGCTGTATTGTCGTCCTAACCTTCTTGCTGTTAGTGCTGGAATTTTCATGATAATTTGCTGCTCAGGCACCCAACATGTGTCCTGACTTGCTGGCCAATGCAATGATTTGGCTTTTCCATGAGGATGCATGAAGTTTATGAGTGCATCATTGTCTTCAAGAGAAATTGTGCAAATGTTTCCAATCCACCAATGATTATCATAAATGCATGCAACATATTGCCCAGGCTGAAGAGTTGCTACTGGGATATGATGAAAAATGGTTTCGGTGTTTGGTTGACAAATGTAAAAGTAAACCATATATTTATTACACACATTTAAACATTTAGCAGTTTTTACATTTTAGAATTACTCCAGCCCTCCAGTTAAATTTCAAAGTTTATTGGCTGGGGCCATGATTATGGAGCTGCAAATTCTGGCTGTCATCAAAATGCTAATTTAATAGTCCAATATACTTGAAACTGCAATATCTTGCTTGTGCAGGCACTATACAGGCACATTTTAACAGTAAAACAATTTATTGATATAACTGATTTTGTCCCAAAACCAAGTCATCTTCATTGCTATATTGGAGACGTTCCCGTGAAGATCCCAGAATAAAGAAACAAGTTTCTTGTAGAAAAAAGTCTGCTCTTTTCAATGAAATTACTCAAAATAAAATTGGGGATGACGCATTTAGACATATTTTGCTTCAAAAGTTAGCTAAATTTGTGCATTAAATTTTTGGAGTCCACTTTCTTTAACAATATCTCAGAAACTGTAGGATCAAGACAGCTATCATTTGTATAGAAGTCACTCAGGTGCCTCCTAAGTGTAACCCTAAAATATCAAGGTTAACCTTTATCAACATTATGTTAAAATTTAAAGAAAATTGGAGATGGTCAAGTGGGAACCATTTCTAAAATTTGGTAGTTTGACATGGAATGACCCGTATGGAGACTTTTTCTACGTGAAATCCGTAATTAATAAGTTCAAAAAGTAAGGCAAATTATTTACTCATTAATAAAAGCAAAAAAAATAAACGACCAGTCTTAATGATATCAGCCAAGGAAGTTAAGGGATGCGATTGTGCACTTCCACCAATGTTGTCTAATAATCGATCTTTTTATAGATATCAAGACAAAAACGTTTGAATTTTCATTTAAATTTCATATACAAGCTGCATCCACAGTATTAGTCACAGAAGCCAGAAATTTTAGAACAAAAAGGGCTACTTATAGTCCATCAAAATACAGTAATTAGCAGATCTGGCTTAACACTTAATCAAGAGCCAGACTCATATCATGAAGTAGTGACTTTATTCTTAGTTGTTCAATCATGAACTTGATATAGTTTATCGGTGTCCTGAATTCACATTACTTCACGCAGTTGGTCTGTGTTCATCAACCCACGAGCCAAGTGATTCACCACTTGGGAGTTAAAATACCTAGTCTATGCCTGTTAACTTAAAATACTCAATACAACACAATAAACTTACCAGGTGTTGAGCACCTAGGAGGAGAAGGAATAAACACTCGACGACGTCGATGTCGGGGTCTTAAAATGCGAATTAATGCTTGCTTACAAGCAAAACTAACTGCTGTATCGTCACAGAATAGGAGAGACACATATAGGCTGCAAGCTAAGGGGACCGTTTCCAAATCACATGTTGTGAATGCATGAATTATATCCACTAGAGATTGGACGAGGGTTTCCACATGACTTAAACCTAATAAAAAATAAAATAAAATAAAACAATTAAAAAAAAAAAAAAAAAAAAATCACTAAATAAAGATTGCAACATTATGCATTTATCCAACAGGCTACATCTACTCAGAAGATCTTCTGAACCCTACAATGCAATTTTGCATTGGCTAGCAGCAAGCTGGATTTCATTAAAAAAAAAAAGTTGCATATTGTCATTTTTGAATGTTTTGAGAAGTTGACTGTAACCAAACATCCCATTTGATTTCATCCCACAAATGCTAAATGGTATTAAGATCTGGAAACTGCATGGGCTATAAGATTTACCATCCCGTGTGTCATTTCCATACAACACGGACTTAACGTTTTCCATGAGAACATTCCCAGACCATACAGAACCGTTTCCACACTCTAAAATCAACATTGTGAAGTAGGAAACATGATTCATCACACTTTTACCAATTCGGATCAGTCCAATGTCAGTGCACTGCAACCACAATTTTTTATTTTACACTGAAAGACATGTTACCACTGTGATCCTTCAGCTGTAATAGCCGATAAGGGTCAACACTGCACAAAATGCTTTCTGAAACAGTCTTTGCATTCCACTATTAAATTGATTGGTTATTTCACAAATTGTTGCCTGATGCCTGAGTAGTTTTCAGTAACTACATAAACTGTGAATTTCCATGCATTGATCAGAATTCCTCAACGGATTATCCATTCCATGAAGCAGCAATCCCGTAAGAAGATGGTGCAAGATGGGATTCGCACGATGGATGTCAGACAAAAGCAGACCAAATGGAGCATCCTGGCCGCCATAACAGATGTCATTGAAGCATGGCGAATGCTCCAAACAAGCCGACTTTGAGGAACCTACTGAGCCAGAATTGGAGGAGTCGGATGAATGGGAATCCTTCAAAATCAAAGAGATCAGCTGCATAGTCTGACATTCCAAGAATATGTCAGAATCAATGGAGATCTTCTGACTGAACGACATAGTGGAGCATTGTTGAAATGAGACAGAAAAATCCGCAACATCTAACAAGCGCAAGTTGTCAATTTTAGAGGAGATTAAGTCATACATCCTGTAAGGCAATGATGTTCCACCAAATCTTTTCAATTTATGTAGTTCTGTGAACAGTGCAGTTATAAAAAATTATATTTGTTCATGTAAACAAACTTCGATAACCAATTACATTATATTTTTCTGAAATAAAAGATTGAAAAAATTTTTTAGACTTGATTCATACGTAAACCGGACATTACGAAAAAATTTTTGGATTCCCTGAATTTCATAATAACAAAGTTCAATTGTATCCGTTTTTGTTACCGAGCAATAGTTTAATCCACAATGATTTTATCTCCTGTCATAAACAGGAGCATGCATTCAACCCCCTGGTTGCCATAAACAGAGCATGCATTCCATTTTGCATGAGTTTTAAAAGGTAAACGATTGTGGAAGGGATGCATACAGTTTTTGCCATTCAGCGTACAGTACATGTATTGCTTACTCTCAAAACCAAAAGCCAAATTCATTTGCTCAACAGTAATCTAGTTTAATTTAAAGGTGTTCGTCGAAGGATGGTTGTTGGCTCAATTTTCTATTCAATTTCGAAACCCTGGTAAGACTTCTGAATCGCTTTAAGAATTTACGCCTTAGGAAAGATAGTCCCAGCCGACGAACTAGGTAACTGCTCTAACCAAGCCCTAAGGTCATGTAAATAGCGGTTCGCTTTCATGGCCGCAGTGGCGCAATTGGTTAGCGCGTTGGCGGTCCGAGCCAAAGGTTCCTGGTTCGATTCCGGGCTGCGGAATTTTCTTTCCTATTTTTCATCATTAATTTGAATATTCTGAGGTAAGGCGTACTATTTAACCCTCAGTAATGATTTATTTTGTAATAATTACAATTATCGTTGCTTGCTCATTCCAAACAATTTCCTTCAATTGTCACTGAATTGAAAAATTTAGAATTCCAGATATAAATTGAAAAATGATAAAATATTCTCACCTGGTTGAGAAACTGGTGCTCTTGCAGGATTGCAAGGTTGAGATTTGTGCAACTTCCAAAACACTTCTAATAACTGCACCATAAAATGCTGAGAATCCACACTATCTGTAATCAAATATTTTAGGCTTCTTTGGTTTGAACCTTCTTCAGTCTCCGTGTCAGCCGCCTCTAAAGTTATTAAAAAGACAATAACATAAAATAATCACAAAAACGATAGGTCAAAAAAAAAAATATTCAAAATTTATGCTCAACAATCACGAGTGCATATACTACCCAGAGAATTTACCTGAATCTTTAGGAGCTTCTGTTACAGGGGTGCACTCTTGAATGTTCGCAAACTTCACCAAATTCGCCGGTCTTGAAATGGCAACAGAACGTGTTGCTAAAACTATACGATAAAAAGCTTCTGCATCCATATCTTCTACATTCTTAAGATTCCCCATGCTATTTAAACACTGCATAACATGATTCAAAATAGCCTGGTCCTAAAAGGTTCATGAAAACAAAATTAAATTCATGACAAACAGATCACTCGCCCTCCCCAGCATTATCTTAGCTATGACAATTTGTCTTTGCCCTTCCCCCCTTTGGAATAACGATATACAACATTATAGTACAGTTGTCCCTTCAGAATTAATAAATCACAGCTTGCCTTATGATTGTGATACGATGTTCTCGTTGAATGTAAAGCGGCCAAAAGTGCCTTTGTCTGAATCTGAACACTCTGTGGAGTAGGTAAGGTTAAAAGCGTTGTTGCCAGATCTAAAGCAGCATTGTGAACTGGTAGTTTTTCATCAGCAGGAGAAGTTAAGCAAAAACAACCATCCAAAACCTCTAACACTCCAGCTAACAATCTTCAAGAACAAATAATCACGTTAATTGATTTAATAATAATAACGAAGGTTTAAAAAGGATAAATACATTTATAGCACAATTTAACAAAGTACTTGTCTAAAGCAGTCAGTGGATGAAGAGTAATTGTAGCATTTTCACTGTCTGTGACTTGATTATTTGGAGCAGCACTACCACTTACAGGCGAGGAACCCAAGAACTCATCATTTTCCTCTGGCCACCCGAACGAGTCCTTGGTCTTCCCATAAACCTGCAAATTTAACAATTATACTTATCCTCAACTGAATAATTTCACTAAAATAATTATGAAAACATCAGGTCGTTGCATATCAAATGTCGGATTGCAGAGGTCACCTTTAATGGCCCTCTAGAAAGGACACCTTCACATGTGCTATTCGAAATAATCCCCATTGCAATCCAAACATTGTTGCCAACGTTTTGGAAGCTTCTCAAGCCCTCTCCAATAGAATACATGGTCACGGGACTCAAACTCCTGGAATGAGTTTTTGACGTCTGCTTGGGTTAGGAATGTTTTCCTCCGGAGAAAATTGTCCAGGCTCTGGAAAAGATGGTAGTCAATAGGGGAGAAGTCCGGTGAGTACAGGGATGTGGAAGCACCTTATAGCCCAGAGCCTGTAACACCTGCACAGTCGTTCGTGCAACGTGCAGACGCCCATTCTCATGCAGCAGAAGGACGCCTTTGCGATGCACAAGTGCAGGTTGTTGCTGACACAGTCTTATGTGCATACGATGCAGTTCACGACAGTAGGTCGCAGCAGTGATAGTCTCCCCCTGCTGCAGGAAGCTGTAATTCACTACACCATGGATGTTTTACCAAACTGTAACCATGAGCTTCCTGGGGTGCAACAGGGGTTTAGGGAACTGTCGCGGGGGTTCATCAGCATCCAGCCACTGTGCAGACCGTTTCCTACTGTCGTATAGGAGCCACTTATCACAGGTGACAATGCGATCAAGAATCCTCGCTTTTCCATACACACCTCCAACCGACTCTCTTTTTGGTTTTCCGTAAGTTCACGTGGGACCCATTTGTCCTGCTTTTTCACCTTGCAGATGGTCCTAAGGTGTTTACTGACAGTCAACGCTAATACAGCATGATCCTGCAAGGTCCCGAACAGTTTTCGACGGGTCCTCTGCCACAGAGCAGCGTCATTCAACACGTTGGGTGGTCTGCCGCTTGGCTCATTTGCCAGGTCCGTCACTCCCACCCGGAATTTTCAGAACCAACGTTGGACAGTACGTTCGTTTATGGTGCCTACACCGAATACCTTATTAATGTTTCAAGAGGCGTTGGATGCAGTGTGATTCAACCTGAACTCGTAAGGCATTATCACACGTAATTCGTATGAAGTCATGACTATCTTCGCTTGGGTTCAAACGCTATTAAACATCATCGCAGACATGCAAATTTCAGGCAGCTGGTTGCTGTTAGGTTTATCTCTGGGAAAGTACCACTTTGTTATGGGTACTTGCTACTAAACGTGGAAACCGTGCTGAAGCACGGAACCCATCTCAAAATCCGACATTTGATATGCAACGACCTGATACATGAAATTTTAAAATGACTATCTTATTTACAATAAAATCCTGAGTAAATTTGACTGAAATATCACAAAAACCTATTTACACTTAAAAACTTTTTTACTGCAATACACGTGATGATATAAACTGTCACTGAATTAACTATAGATCTAGTGCATAACCTTAAATTTTGCTAAAAAATTAATGTAGTGTCGTTGACAGATCTAAAGCGGCATTGTGAACTGGTAGACATTTTCAACAACACATTTACAGCTGTTAAATTTTTATGATGAGCAACTTGTGCGAACAGCATTGTGCAGTGAAATTGTGTGTCAAATCGGGGAAAACATTCACAGAAAACCCAGATGCTTCAACAAGCCTTAGATAATGAACCCACTGAAACGAGCCACACCCAGCTCACCAACTGGTCCAACCTGTTCAATAAAGGTTGGGAATCCAGTCAAAGACGAATGCTCTGTACGTCCTTCAAACTTGTCAGTCTCATGCTTCAGCAACCAGGGTCGAGTTTTTGGACTTGAGATTGCGGTTTAGTAAGCATCACTCATACGTCAAAACTGTAAGATCAGAGCAATTAACATTGGAAGGCTTTGATATTACGCAATTTTGACGTGTGAGCAATGCTTACTAAACCGCGATCTCATGTCCAAAAACTCGCCCCAGATCTCGTTTGTGCCAATTGCCACTTAACAGTGAGGAAACTACACTGGTGTTCGTAAATTAAGACATTTCCGGAATGGAGCCGTTCCACACATCTGTACGCACCAAACTTGATAAGGCTGTTCTCTAAGTCATGTAAACACAATTCAATCATTAAACACAAAGGTGGCAGCACTGTTGCAGACAGAACATAAAAAGTACAAGGACACCTCTGACACAAACTAGTAACAACCTCCCCCCCTGTAGTTTTGCAAACTGTAGGCGACATTTAGTACACTAAGTGGTCCTCCCCACATAGAAACACATGCAGCACAACATGCTGGCATGCTCAAAACCAGGGTATCATAGAACGATGATTGGGGATGACATCCCATTTCTGGACCAATGACGTTAACAGGTCCTGCAGTGTTCGCAGTGGGGTTTCGGTCTGGGGACTGTGCAGCCCAATCCATGCACCGAATATCCTCATGTTCCAGATAGCCACCCACTATGCTAGCTCGATGCAGACGGGCATTATCGTCTATGTAGAGAAATCTGGATCTACAAGAGACACCTCATCAGTCGTTGAGAATACAGGCCAACTGCATGGAGTATCTGTATACATTAACCCCTGACAATGTCCCTGGCTGTGCTTTGCCTGTTCCTATGGGCAGATAGAGGAAGGTTGCTGTCTTGTTTCCATTCTCTCAGTCTAGTTGACAAGTTCAACACCCGAGACTTCAACTGGGACTGATCTGCTTTCCAGTCGTCCAATTAGTCGTTCTCTCATTTTACTCTCTAGATGGACACGATGACCCATTAGCAACAATTACCGAATGCTCAATTGCCAGTGGAAGTTAAAAAATAAATAAATAAATAAATAAAAAAATAAATAAAAAATGCCTTCTTCATGGCACATGCACTATGACCTGTGTCGCAAGGTCAATGAGGTTAAATGTGTTCCTTCACCAGTGGTGCTGCCACCTGTGTATTTAAAGATGTAATGGTGTTTATAGGGCCTTATGTTTGGTGGTGATTGGATGTGTGGAATGATCTCATTCTGCAAATCCTTTAATTTATGGATACCAGTGTACTTGCAGACAAATGCAACATTTCAATAGGATCATGCCACACAATCCTGACTGAACACTTGCAACTTGTATCGAGCTGCTCTTAGTTCAGAAAGAGCATCGAGCTGGATTGTGCAGGATTTTCTCAACCGAGCCGAGGAGGATGAAATTTTCTTGAGAGAAAATTATGACAGCCCTTCAATTATGACATTGAAACCAAAGTTCAATCTTCTAAGCAGGTTCGTGAAAATTCACCTCGGCCAAAAAAGCACAAGGCTCACTCGGATGTCAAAATCATGCTGACTGTGCTTTTTGATACCGACTGTGTTGTTCATCAAGAATTCCTCCAACCTGACAGATTGAAGATGGGTAAGCTAGAGAAGATCACGAAATATCGGACTTACAAATATAAACTGAATGCTTGCGGAAAAAGAATACTGTAGTCGTCCCAATTGTTATAAGAGCCCTTGGGTAATACCGAAGCCAATACCTAGAAGAAAACTTACCAGATTTAAACACTCATCTTGCCAAAACCACACTCTACTCGGAACTACTTATATACTCGGGCGTTACCTTAATACTTCTTAGGTCCTTGGTTGGGACTTGAACTTACACCTTTACCATTTTTACAACCGTGGATCTACTATTACTTGCATTGTCATTTTTATTATTATGCAAATGCAACTTAGAATCAATATTTTACTAGTGATAATCTTTAAATTATAAGGGTCGTAAAAATGAAAACGAAAATCTGTGTGGGGGAAAAAAAAAAAAAAAAAAAAGAAACCGACGTGTAGGATCGCAAATTTTTGTTTTCAACAATTGCAAAACCCAACATGCAAATTGAACACTGTTGCAAGTGTTGCATCACGTGAGAAAGAACGATAGCTCGCGCTTCGAAGTTCTACGAGTGATTGCTTCGTCCAAACAACAAAATGGAGTCAACGAAACGGGAACAGTGAGCGAAATTCATCCTCATATCTACGGAAATGACTGCCTAACCTTCACTCGTGTTTGGGCATGGAGCAAGAGGTTTTCAGAGGGACGGTCATCATTGCAAGATGATCAACGCCCTGAACAAGCAAACTGCGCCATCACGGATGAGTCCAAAGCCAAAATTGACGCTGTCTTAAAGGAAAACAGAAGAGTGACAATCAATGTCGTGGTTGCTAAAACTGGCCTTAGTCGTGGAACTGTTCACTCCATTATCAGAAACCATCTGCACTACAGAAAAATCTGCGCACAATGGGTCCCGCATCATTTTACATCAGAACAAGTTGGACTTCGAATGGCCATGTCCCTGCAACATTTGACTTGCTATGAACAGGAAGGAAAGAGTTTTCTCGACAGAATCGTTACAGGAGATGAAACTTGGTGCTTTCATTTCCAGCCCGAAAGCAAACGTCAAAGTTGTCAACGGAAGCATTATGGGTCACCACCCCCGAAAAAATCAAGAGCAATCGCAAACAGCACAGGGAAGGTTTTTCTGATCGCATAGGCCCAATTTTATTGGACTTTCTTGAAAAAAAACACCACAGTTAACGTAGCACGATATGGGGAAACATTGAAGGCACTGCACGTGGCCATCAAATGTAAGCGATCTGGACTTCTTACAGAAGGAGTGCTTCTTCTCCACGACAATGCGCGTCCTCACACCTAGAAAGCAACGGTAGACCTCATCAAAAAGTTCAACTGGGAAGCAATGACCATCCACCTTACAGCCCTGACTTATACCCATGTGACTTTCACGTGTTTGGGGATCTCAAGAAACATCTGAAAGGCCGCAGGTTTCATTTGGACGATGAAGTGAAGGAAGAGGTTTTGGAATGGTTCCACACGCAACCGAAAGACTTCTTCCCTAAAGGAATTACACGCCTTGTTACACAGTGGGATAAATGCTTTAACGCATTTGGAGAGTATTTTTCAATTCCTTGTGTACACTTTGGATAAATAAATAATTTTCGTTTCATTTGTATGACCCTTATATATTTAATATTTATATTATGAATATACAAAATCATAGATTAAAAAAAAATCTATATTGCCTTAATAGAATCTATCATTGTTACACCAGAAGGGTCGATACTTGCTCCAAAAAATATTGATATTTTTTTATCAGCTAATAAAGAATCTTCTCTTGTAAAAGGGAAATCAAACCAACGACTTCTGGTAAGGGGCATCTGTTGAGAACGATTAAAAATCTGTAAGTGGGAAAACATGTGCGTTTAATTTCATTTGAAAAAATAAGACTCAAAATAGAATAAATAAAGTTCAAAAATAAATCTCATAAAAAATGTATTACATAGCAAAGTACTCTTTGTCTAATCAGCTATTTGCTACTCTACCCACAAGAGGAGAACACCAAATAAAATATTGCAAAGCTTAGAAAAGATATTAAGCTACAACGTAAAGCGATATAATATTTAATGAGGGGATGGATTACTTTGTCATCTACAGGCAACTAACCTACTTAGAATGGGCATACAATTTAAGCTTAAATAGGAATTAAACAGAGTAGCCACTCAGATCTTGGGAAGTCATTTTGTAAACATTCCAGAATTTAAATTTTATCTAAAGCTCCTCGACATGCTACAGCTCAAGCAAACAACGCTTAAATGAAAAAGAGATGGTAACGTTTTATTCATTCACGACTTGAAACCATGAATTGATTGCTATATCACGTGCCACGACTTTATATGCGTAACAACCACTTTTAGAGCACGTGCAATTGATTTGAAGAGTCCATGAAACGATCTGAAAAGTTCACACGGCCAAGCTAAGACCTGATCACACTGTTGAAAACGAAATTTGATATCGTTAATCCGTTTTCAAGTTATTGTGCAAACGGCAGACGGATAGGCATGCAGACCAAGCGTGCATTCTGATAAGTAGCTAAAGCTCCTAATAAAATTTTGTTATGAAGAAAGTATTTAATCGAGACTGTAACTGCTTGTTTATATCTTTTTCCCGTCGCATTTATTATTTTTGTAGATTTTCACAGCTACCATTAAGTGAAATTTTCAATCCTCTCGGCTGTCCAGGATTTTCTGGAGAAAAGCAACGTTCTTGCGAGAATCCTTTCCCCATACAAGGAGGTGGCTTCTAACGGAAATTACCTAATTTCATCTTTTCCATAACTCTCCCATCAAATCTAAAAGGGAACTCTGCATAAAAGGAGATGGGACCAGTAATAGAAGAAGTATAAGAAACGTACTCGATAGATTTTGCTCATGATGATGGTGCTTGTACCAACATGCGTCGGCTGTAATAAAATCCTTCATATTGTATTTTCAGACCTAGTCTTTAATTACCATATTTACCCGAATAGATCCCGACATCGAATTTAAACTGACCTCCCCCCTCCTGTTTTTATGGTCATTTTCATGGAGGGGAAAAAAAAAAAAAAAAAAAAAAAAAAAAATTCTCAAATTTAAACAGACCTCAATTTTTTCACTGTACTGAAGTTTATTTAAATCCCCCTATTACGCCAGCCAAAAGTTGCCTGTACTGACCCGTTACACATTTTTGCCGCATTACTAATTTTCTTCAGAAATTTGGGCACCCAAATTTTTTTTCTGCTGCTCTTTACAAATTTTCCTAATTGACCGTTTTGTTTCAAGCTGCTCTATTTGTTTTATATTTTTTAATAATTTGCGCATGTTTTTTTTTTCAATGAATAGACATGGCTATGCCACTTATACAGGGTGGATACAAAAATGAACAGATATGTAAATTTTGATGAATCCAATGAATAGGAAGTTGTGGATCACCTATCCCATGGTACACTTTCATCATCCCAAATATGCAAATTAGGACACATTCAAATCCTATCTTAAAAACCGTAACACGATACACGAAAAATTCCAATTGAAGACTTGTTCAGCATGGAATTCCGAACAAAACATTTCCAAAATCCGATGAACGGATCACCAACAATCGCAATTATTTGTAATTTACAAACAGCCACGGTGCATAAATAATTTTACTCCAAAGTTAATCATAATTGCTTTTCCTTTGCCTTTTACGAGGTGCGTTCAAATTCAGGTCTCCAAATTTTTTTCCTGACAAAATACTTAACCCAGAAAGTTGTAACTACTGTTACTTCTTGACGTAATCACTGTGAAGTCAAACACATTTTTTCAGAACGGCGGCGCCATGATTCCATGGCTGCTGAGAACTCTTCTTTAGGGGTATGTTTTGCCCACTGGTAAATCGCTGAAGCAACGGCAGCTCTGTTAGGAAACAAGCGGCCACGGAGTGTCCTTCATGATTGGAAAAAGCCAGAAATCGCTAGGAGCGAGGTGTGATGAGTATGGAGCATGGGAAACCACCTCAAAGTATTTTGAAGAAACTGAACTTCCGTGCTCTTATCGGAACCACTGTTACACACGCAACGATATCACCATTTTGTCACCGGTTTGCACATTCCAGACTACGGCTAGTTTCTTTTTGAACGCTCCTTATATATAGCCATCTCAGATTATCTGTATAAAGCTTGTTTACAGACATCAAATACCTGCAATTGGCCAGTTAACCCTCCTGGGAATATATAACGAAAGCCAGACCGTTCGTAAAAAAAAAAAAAAATGGAACTTAGAAAAAAAAAATTCCGTCGCATGATAGATATTATTTCTGAAAAAAAAAAACCCTCGGGATGTATTCGGATAAATATGGTACATTATATTATTCTTTATTCCCTTTCATCTTGCCCATCTCTGGGTGCAAGTCTTAAGTTCATGCGGTAAAGAAACGCTAATAATATTTTTTCAAACAGTTTGTAAGAAATACCATAATTATTTATCAGCACCATATTATAAATGTCAGTTTTGTGAAATAGCTTATATCACGAAATTGATCAACCTAATAAACCAATAATTGTTAATTATGATAAAAGATGAATATTACAATATTCTCTGCACATTTTTAATTCAACTTTAATAGCACTAATTATACACATTAAAAATTCATACTATTCTGCTGCCTTATCCCAAATTAAAAACTATAATACAAGATTACTTGAAGATTTGAAGTACAAATACCTCAACGTAAGATGGTGCTTTTTGAATATCCTGACTTCCTGCAAGAATACGGACTCCAGTCATCACCATAGAATTGTCTGGGTTTGTCACTTCAATTGTGAATCCAGCTGGCTTTGTGCAAGCTATATACATTCCTGTAGTATTGAGGCGATGTTTTATTTGTTGCACATTGTATATTTGAAGAATATCATTACCTCCAAATTCAACATCGACCATGGGTTGGCAATGTTCAAAAAAGTCAATTGGAAAAACCAAATGGCCTGAAACAATTAAAACATTATTAATTCTCCCGATTTTATTTTTTACTATACTACCAGGTTGTTGCATATCAAATGTCAGATTGCAGAGGTCATCTTTAATGGCCCTCTAGAAAGGACACCTTCGCACGTGCTATTTGAAATAACCCCCATTGCAATCCAAACATTGTTGCCAACGATTTGGTAGCTTCTCGAGCCCTCTCCAATAAAATCCATGGTCACGGGACTCAAACTCCCTGAATGAGTTTTCGACGTCTGCTTGGATTAGGAATGTTTTCCTCCGGAGAAAATCGTCCAGGCCCTGGAAAAAACGGTAGTCTGTAGGGGAGAGGTCCAGAGAGTACGGATGTTCTACCAAACTGTAACCACGAGCTTCCTGGAGTGCAACGGGGATTTAGGAACTGTCGCAGGGGTTCATCAGCATCCAGCCACTGTGCTGACCATTTCCCATTGTCGTATAGGAGCCACTTCTCGGCGCAGTTGACAATGCGATCAAGAATCCCCACTTCTTCATGGCGCAAAAGCAATTTCGTAACACCTCCAACCGACGCTCTTTTTGGTTTTCCATAAGTTCATGTGGGACCCATTTGTCCTGCTTTTTCACCTTGCTGGTGGTCCTAAAGTGTCTACTGACAGTCGACTCTGATACAGCATGATCCCCTGCAAGGTCCCGAACAGTTTTTGATGGGTCCTCTTCCACAGATCGCTTCAGATCAGCGTTATTCAACACGTCGGGCGGTCTGCCACGTGGCTCATTTGCCAGGTCCGTCACTCCCGCCCGGAATTTTCGGAACCGATGTTGGACAGTACGTTCGTTTATGGTGCCAATACCAAATACCTTATTGATGTTTCGAGAGGCGCTGGATGCAGTGTGATTCAACCTGAACTCTTAAAGCATTATCACACGTAATTTGTATGAAGTCATGACTATCTTCGCTTGGGTTCAGACATGCAAATTTTAGGCAGCTGGTCGCTGATAGGTTTATCTCTGGGAATGTACCACTTTGTTATGGGTACTTTCTACTAAACGTTGAAACCGTGCGGAACCCACTCAAAATGAGACATTTGATATGCAAGGACCTGATATATAGTTTTTTAATGCCTATAGGAATCCATAATATTTTGTTTAAAGTAAATGAACTTTTCTCATTCTTAGCGCGTTACATACTAAAATCTTAATCAAAAGCAGAAATCACCTGCAGGCTTAACAGTCTTTGTTGTTTTCTTCCTACGAACATGTTTATTACTGGAATTACTTGATATTTCATGCAGGCCAGGTGTTAGCCAGAAACCTGTTTGTTCTATATTAGCCATATATATTCTAACAATAAATAAATAAATAAATATATTATTGAATAATGAAACTAAAATAAAAAAAAAAAATTAAGAACATTTCATCTCAAACCTTAAGCTGCCATCTTCACAAAGCAAAATCAAAGTAGTACGATGATCAGAATTCGATGAGGGGTGTCTGATAGCCATCATGTCAGTTATTTTCGCTTTTGCAGGAAGAACTTTAATTTCTTGCACTAACACAGTGTCGGGTTTAATCATGAGAACAACTGGATTGTTACCTAGAGAAATCACCACAGAGAACAAATAACTCATCTCACTTCTCAATTAGCATCTCCTTATCAGTAAAATCCAAATTCCAAAAGGATAACTACTTGTTTGTGTAATGGAACATACAAGGCCTGGATGATTAGGAACTTCAGACCACTGGCAAAGGGGTTGGGCATTAGGTTTACTATTACCATTGCCACTCTTAAAGGAGATAGGAAACAACTGAGTCAGCTCATTTACAATAGATGACATAGGTGCAATGAAACTTTTTCCCTGAGAGTAGCTGAAGAAAAGCAATTGCAAAGTATGAGAATAGTAAATGGATACTCCGCCTCCACATATCTGGCCACACGAATCCTGTTCAAATAAAAAATAAACAAAAACAAGATTTAAGAAACCAAAACATAATTTCAAAGACTAAAACAATATTATCTCGTTCGTCACATAAAATCTAACAACTTACTTTTAAATCGGGATGCTTAATTTCTAAGATGTTTGTTACGTAGAATGGTCCGTGCTTTGCAGAACTTTCTTCTGTCATTGGTTGAGTATATACATATCCAGCTGAAGACATTAGAATCAAATGCTGTTGTCCATCACAAGGAAATACAAAGCAGCAATCTCGTATTTTCCCACTGGGAAGTAGGAAGAAATACTGCGGGCTAAGGGCATCTACTGACAAATCGTAAATCTTAACGAAATCAGCAGTTATGATAGCAAGTTCTGTTTGAGAACCTGGGATCCATAATGCCTGTGAATACATAATTTAAAATTAGATAATCAAATTAGTCATTCACCTTTTATCAGTCTTGTTATAAAACAATACTGAGATTATAAAATTACAGTGAGCCTCGTCTATATAAACAGCAGCACAGATGAAATTAATCTGATATTAATAATTAAAGAAAGAAAAAAACTGATAACAGTTGACAGTTTCTCCTGCATTTTACTTCTATGATTGCAACCATGAAAAAAAGATGATATTTACCCTCTCAATGAAATTACATTGACATTTTGAACATGACAAAGGTTGCCACCTGCTGGGTTCTAACAAGAGTGTTTCTCGGGACTGCTGTTGTGTGGTGCTAACAGATTATACTTGTATGGGGCAAACCATCACAGGAGCATACTACTCAAATCTGCTCACGTCTTGGGAGGCTATCAAGACAAAGCGTCGAGGACTGCTGTCCAATAATGCCCCAGCTCTTCCTGCACAGGACATACTCACCCATGCTGCTTTTTTGGCCATCAAATTTTACCTCACCCCTCGTATTCTCCTGACGTAGCTCCCAGTGACTTCCTCTTTCCTCGGATGAAGAAACCATTGTGTAAAGGCATTTCCAGGATGACGACGAGGTGATTTTCGAGGTGGAACGTTTCCTGAACAACCAAATTGCAGACTTCTACAACCAAGTTCTCTGCCAAGTCATCCATCATTGGGAAAAATGTATCACATTGACGTGTGAATATTTAGAGAAGGACTAACACCAAGTTTCATGGTCGCAGCTTGATTTTTCCAAAGTGACAATTAAACTTTATGACTGCCCCTTGTATAATTGTCCAAGACATCCAAATAGCATTGGGTGTTCATGGATCCATCAACAACCGGTAGGCCAAGATCAAATCACGAGAAACAAGGCCATACCTGTATACTTTCACCATTGAACTTTAATGTGAGACAACACACAGGTAGATGACATTCTTATATCACATCTAGGTTCAACCATCTGACTAAAATAGGTTTAGTCTGATTGACATCCTGTTTGTGGTCCTGAAATTTTCCACCTATGAATAATATCACTGTTGATTTGGGAAACACCAACTTCCACTCCGTAAAAGGTATGCTTAATTTCCTGATGTTTCAGCCTGTATACACCTCTGGAATAGCTGTTTGGGCAGCGACATGTTCACTTGTTACAACAAATAACAGCTCTCATAATCTGTGTTAATTAATATTACAGAGGTTGAGTCAAAAGTAGTGGCCGATCACCGCACAAACTTTTAAATGGGCACCAGACAGGAATCACTCGTTGCTAATCTTCAAAGTACAGTCCATCATGCTTGATGATCTTCATCCAACAATCAACCAGTTGGCAGATTCCCTCACGAAACCACTCCTCCGGTTTCTGGGCGAAAAAGTCACGCACGGCGTCTTCAAGTACCGTCCACGCAGAAAGTGCACCATGGACTGGAAGAGATGGTACTCAGAAGGTGCCAGGTTGGGGCTATATGCTGCATGTGGCAGAACCTCAATTTTTTTCAGCAGCTGACGACACATCTTCACCCAATGTTGTGCTTGCGCAGGCATCAGCTCGTGGGGCACAACTCAGCAGCTCCTGTTGTCCTTTCCCAAGGCGTGCAGATGTCGAACCACACTCGATTGTGAAGTCCCGAGTCCGCCTTTAGTCCACAGGTGGTGCTGCCCGGGTTGGCTTCCACTTGTTGCCGAAGGGCTGCATCATCCACTTCTTTGGGTCTTCCGCTCCTTGGCGCATCTTCCAGGCCCATGTCTCCAGACAAAAAGCGGGATAACCGCAGTCATGCTGTCAGTTCATTGGTCACACCCTGACCTTCCACCCTACAAATTTCGGCGGCCGCTGCTCGTGCGCTGGTCCCTTTTTTCCAATAGTGACGAAGGAGCCCGCGTATCACCAATTTTTCTGCCATATTTTTTACACTGGCTGACACAGGTGGCACAATGTCTATGGCATTCAAATTCGTACTGACTTTTCTTCCCACTCTTTTCTCTTAATAAACTGCGATATACCCTTGTGGTAAATGGTCTTCGCCCAGAATTCGTCAAACTCTAACCCCCCCCCCCCTCCCGAGTCGGCCACTACTTTTAAGTGTCCAGTTTCAAATGATCATACAGTGTATCCTCCTCCTATAAACTGGCAAAAAATGACATTCAGTAAAACCACAATAATCTTTAATTAACTTTACCTTTATAATGAAGTTTCCAGTTTCTAATTGTGGATGTAAAACAAGATGATCCGAAACAGACCCAGAATTTGTAAATGTCAAAACATGACAATCCTACATAAAATTTATGTTTTATTAAACGACTGAACATTACAACAAAAATTCTAAATTAAAGCTCTTAAATTTGTCTCTAACCTTCAGGCCACAAACTGCTAGAAAATCTTCATTGCATGGATTTCCTGTGATGGATAATACAGTAAAAGGAACTGGAGCTGATGATAACCGCTATCATTAAAAAATATTTTAAAAAAAGAAAAGCGGTTAATATTATAAAAACAAAACAAACAAACACTACTGTTTATGTCACTATCAGAATATCCAACGTTAATACATACTGTTAAGGTTAGTTTCCTTTTGCTGGAATCTGCTTGTTTTAGCAATGCTGACAACTGCAACACAGTGATTTTGCCTTTTTCATGACTTACAGCTAGATGCTGTCTTTTACCATGAGTAGATGATAAACAGCACATGGCAACTCGGCGAATCATATGAGCAGTGATAAGTTGGCGAATTGTTTGTCCTTGATCACCACTGTAATTCATGCGAACATTTTCAAAAGCCCCTTCTTGAGATCCTAAAGTAGGGACCTAGAAAAATATTTTTGACATTTATTTGAGAATTATACTGCAATAGTGCTTTCATTGTCTTCCTAATCAGAAATTAAAATGACCGCTAAAGGCTTAATAAAAATACGACTTAAAACCATTTTCAAGTTACCAAAGACGCAGAATACGTGGAAAGCCCTTTCAATTATATTAAAGAAGCTCTATTTAACAGCCTGTTTCTTACATACGAAGGGATGGACAAGGAGATAATCCCTCAGCAGATTCTTCTTATATAAAGCTATAAAACACTTACCCTCTAAGAGGAAAACCCACTACTATAATGTAATGTTTTCTACATCGCCATTTGATGGATTTCAAGGAAAAATTTTCTCATTACGATTGTGATAGTGGCAGTGTCACTACTAAAATTTCACTCCTATTGAGAAATTCTGAAACGGTTATTTACATTTTTTAACACTCATTTCTTTTCTCGGCCAACTCACTGGCTAATAGCGCTAAAGGGCAGGTCTCATTGGTCTTGAGACCAGCGAGTCGTGGGTTTGAATCCCGCTGAGGGAAAGAATGTTTGCTTGTCCCTTTCCTAACAGCTTGGAGACCAAATAGGTTGCAGTAGGCTAATCCCCCGCTACTAAGCTGATTTAAAACAGATTTTAAAGAAAGAATATTAACAATCCTCAACATCAAAAGGTAAAAGAGGAATAAAAATAAAAAAAGATTTCTCTTCCTCTTCAGTTGTACTTTCATTCAAAGGCTTGATAGATTTTGTTGGACATTAGATATTTTCGTGATTGTTGTGCCTCATTAGGATCTTTTCTTCTGTGTTGTAGCCCCTAAGCAATGCCAAGAATGAATGAATGAATGAATGGTCAGCTTGCTTTATTAACCCTTTCATGCATCATGGCCACAACAGTGGACATTATTTTTTGCTGCTATGTAAAAAAAATCTCGGTTTTGAGACTTCTCACACAAAATAAGATTCAAGAGACTAGTCTGAATTTTGTTCCTTCTATTGGAATAAAGTCCATAGTTGCATAATGATCACAATAGCAAACAGTATGTAAAATTTATACTGCATGTTAAAAAATATGAATAAACGTTTTTTTCTTTTTCCGTGTTCCTTTGTTTATTAATGCAGAAAGAAAAAATGCTATTCAATTTTTTAATAATTCATGCACGAAAGGGCTAATATAGAGGGTGAGGTATTTATCTTGAGACAACTGAATATCTCGGAAACTAAGCATTGTACGAAAAAATTTCCAAAACCAAAAGAGAATTATTTCGCAGGGGAAATTCATTTGTTAACCCCCCCCCCCCTTGTGAGGGGGGCTGGGGGGGAGGGAGTAACTTTGAAATCTTAAATAGGAACCCCTATTTTTAATGGTACATTCAGATGGTACACAATATTCGAGAAATGTTTTATTCTTGGCGTTTTTTCAATTGATCCAACCGTCTAGGAGATAGAGGCCCTAAAAGTGTGGAACGTTTAAAGTTTTGAACCCAATTTTATCGATGAAGACAAAGAGATAGAGAGTGGGTCTGCAGACATTCCTATTCTATTTTTTGATGCTCTTTAAGAATCCAAAGTCAGAATTTAAAAAATTCAAAATTTTTTAGTGCACAAGTAAACTTTCGGGGGCAGCAGTCCTATGGAGACGTCTGTGCACGTGTATTGAAAAATATTGGATTTTTGAAATTCTGACTTCGGATTCTTAAAGACCATTAAAAAGTAGAATAGGAATGTCTGTAAGGCCCACACTCTATCTCTTTGTCTTCATTGATAAAATTGGGTTCAAAACTTTAAACGTTCCACACTTTTAGGGCCTCTATCTCCTAGACGGTTGGATCAATTGAAAAAACGCCAAGAATAAAACATTTCTCGAATATTGTTTACGATCTGTATGTACCATTAAAAATAGGGGTTCCTATTTATTTTTACATTTTCCCCCCCCCCCCCTCACAAGGTTGGGAGGGGGGGGGGTAATTTTTTAACTAATGAATTTCCCCCGCGAAATAATTCACTTTTGATTTTGGACATTTTTTCATATAATGTTTAGTTTCCAAGATATTCAGTTGTCTCAAGATAAATGCCTCACCCTGTATATGTATTTATTAATGTTTCTGTAATTAATATACGAGGGGAAGTCACTAAGGAAATCACAAACGGCAATTTAAAATATACTAAATAGCATTGCGGTTTCATTTTCAAACTTTTACACTTATTTTGTGGATTATCTGAAGAATTTTATTTCCCATTCTGCGCGGATAATCAGGAATCTGCTGTGAATGTATCCCAAACTGCAAATCACTGTTCTCATTTATTTTATCAAAAAGTGATTACCATTTAGCAAATTTAAAACTCTTATTTAAACTTCATAATCAGCTAAAGCTAATTCTTTCATTCAACGAGGATATTTTTCTTCATTTTTCTTAATTATATTACACAAATTACATTTTACATGAACATTACCATTAACTGATCTGTTGTTTCAAAAGTCTTCTCCTGTGTATGAAGCTGAGAGAGTGATGATTGGATGCGTTGAACAGTGCCTGTGGGTGAACTGCGTTGGCAATTTTCAGCCATGGCTGGGACAAGAGATTGCAATAAATCCAATAAAACTGCTATCATATTAGAAGTTGTCTACAACATTAAAAAAAAAATAAAAATACAAATATATTATTGATGAAAAGAAATGTAATTTGCAAATTTCAATTTATGAAGTAGTGTAATTTATAAATAAAAGATGCATCGATAGGGTTTGCTTTTTAATGTTACCAAGATTCAGTGTAAGCGTGTTCAACAAACAGAATCTTATCTGCAAGTGACTTAGAGGACCCCAAATGGGGAACCAAAATAAAATTAAAGAAATTAAAATAGTTGCTGTCTTATATATGAAAATAAAACTAAACCAAAATCATACCAGAAGGAAAAGAGATGAAGAAAATATAAGATTTCTAAGGGCGAGTTCTGGAAAAATTATCAGGTCGTTGCATATCAAATGTCGGATTTCGAGGTGGGTTCCGCACTTCAGGCACGGTTTCCATGTTTAGTAGCAAGTACCCATAACAAAGTGGTACATTCCCAGAGATAAACCTATCAGCGACCAGCTGCCTGAAATTTGCATGTCTGCGTAGATATTTAATAGCGTTTGAACCCAAGCGAAGATAGTCATGACTTCATACGAATTACGTGTGATAATGCATTACGAGTTCAGGTTGAATCACACTGCATCCAATGCCTCTCGAAACATCAATAAGGTATTCGGTGTAGGCACCATAAACGAATGTACTGTCCAACATTGGTTCCGAAAATTCCAGGCAGGAGTGACGGACCTGGTAAAAGAGCCACGCGGCAGACCACCCAACGTGTTGAATGACGCTGATCTGAAGCGATCTGTGGAAGAGGACCCATCAAAATTCGGGACCTTTCAGGGGATCGTGCTATATCAGCGTCGACTGTCAGCAGACACCTTAGGACCATCGGCAAGGTGAAAAAGAAGGACAAATGGGTTCCACATGAACTTATGGAAAACCAAAAAGAGCATCGGTTGGAGGTGTGTACGGAATTGCTTTTGCACCATGAAGAAGCGACGAGAAGCGGCTCCTATACGACAATAGGAAACGGTCTGCACAGTGGCTGGATGCTGATGAATCCTCCCCGTGACAGTTCCCTAAACCCCTGTTGGACCCCAGGAAGCTCATGGTTACAGTTTGGTGGAACATCCATTGTGTAGTGCATTACAGCTTCCTGCAGCAGGGAAAGACGATCACCGCTGTGAGCTACTGTCTTGAACTGCATCGTATGCACACAAAACTGTGTCAGCAACAACCAGCACTTGTGCATCGCAAAGGCGTCCTTTTGCTGCATGACAACACGCATCCACACGTTGCACTAACGACCATGAAGGCACTACAGGCTCTGGGCTACGAGGTGCTTCCACACCTCCGATACTCTCCGGAACTCTCCCCTACTGACTACCATCTTTCCCAGAGCCTGGACAATTTTCTCTGGAGGAAAACATTCCTCACCCAAGCAGAAGTCGAAAACGCATTCCGGGAGTTTATTTAGTCCCGTGACCACGGATTCTATCGGAGAGGGGTCGAGAAGCTGCCAAATCGTTGGCAACAATGTTTGGATTGCAATGGGGGGTTACTTCGAGTAGCACGAGTGAAGGTATCCTTTCTAGAGGACCATTAAAGATGACCTCTGCAATAAGACATTTGATATGCAACGACCTGGTAGATATATATCACCATGTTACGATGTTGACTGCACAACTCAGAAACTACTCATTGGAATTCGATCAAATTTTAATGGTACACACAGTTTTATGTACCTTATTATTCACTCAAATGCCATTATCCGAGGTGTTAGAGAACCCATGTTATTAATTTGTTGGGTGTTGGTGGCAGCATTTTTATTCCTGTTCATATCTCAGTTATCATTCAAATTAGCCATGTTCATATGAATTTTTTTGCTTAAAGTTTATCAGTGTACTTAAAATTCACCCTGTATATCATCTTGTAAGTCACCAGAAATAGGTTTTTGATGTTCTATGACAATTTGAGCCCACTGTTTCCGATTAGCTCTTTTCTAATTTTGTCATTCCATTTATTCTGCCAGCTCACTCTTTATATGATTTCATTCTGTTGATGATGTAAATTATAGTTCTATTGTACTTGCCTTTCATAATCAACGTTTTCTTCAAATCCTTAGTATAAACGTTCTAAATTTCATTTGAGTGTATTACACAACTGATACGAATACACTTTTCCTATTCATTGTTAGTAAAGCACACCACCATGATGAAAATTTATGGCTAATATAGAACTCTTCAAATAAACATGTATTAAGCTAAATAAAATTTTAAGCCTGTAAGCTATATTGCTGTCACTGTCAACTTAAAATTAAAACAAACTATATCTTTATATTGAGCGAGTTTGTTTAATGTGCCAAAAGCGATGAAGTTTACACAACTGCATTTGTTTAGTCTTGCCTTTTGCAATTGCCAGTGATGCTCACTCGCTTATGCGTTATTGCCAATGAAATGGAAGACCCGAAACCTTCAGCAGCTTCTGCAGGATTAGCATTAGAGAAGGTGATTGGCGTTTTAATCAATGTCATTTTTACACAGCAACAGCATTAGTTCAAACAAAAACAGAACTTTTGTACTATGAGGCAGAGAATTGAACCAAAACTATGGTATTCATCAACATAGAGATAGGCCTGAAATGTAGTTGCTCGTGACAAAACCAATTCGCGTGAGTTTCTCTCGCTAGATGCATTACGTGTCTGGCAAGGAATGAGCAAGGGATAATAACCGAGCAGGGCTGTGCCCATTCATTTCATTTTTGAGTGGGACTGCTCTCAGTGAATTACCGGAGCATGGAGCTACAGTCAATGCTCAGTAGTATTGTGAAACGTTAATGAAGCTCAAAAAAGCAATGAAATCGAAACATCCCAGTAAACTTTCTCATGGTGTCATCCTTTGCTAGACCACACGCAACCAATGCAACAAAGGAACGTCTGCAGAAGTTCAATGAGAAATCTTGAACACTCATCCCCTATAGTCCAGATTTGACCCTGTGTGACTTCCACTTCTTCGGTGAGCTCAAAAAAGGCACTACGAGGACAAAGGTTTCAAATGGACAATGAAGTCAAGGACTGTGTATGCAATAGGTTCAAATAGCAGCCAAATGATTTTTACGAGCATGGCATTCTGCGACTAGTGTCACAATGGGATAAACGCTTAAACCATAGCGGACAATAGTTTTGAGTTTCCTTAACTAATTACTGCCAAATATTCTTTGCCTCGTTATTTACCGACTGTACCTAATAAATGGGTTTGGGATCATTTCAAAAACATAATTTAACGAAAATGTTGTTTATCATCTCGCTATTTACTGCAAGCATTAGCAGGCATATATCGCTGCTCACGATTGCTTGCTTGAAAGCAGTTGTTCTAATGAAGTCGTTTGTGTGTCATTGGCTGCAATAAACAAACGCACCCATTAAGTAAAATAATGTATAACAGTAAATTGCTTAGAAATTAATGCCATCTTACTATTGTATTAACAAATGTATCCTGAACAGGCTCCAATTGCTTAGCCAGAACTTGTCGGTGCTTGGTAGAATCATCAATCATTTTTTTCCCTTCTTGAGAAGCATGCTTGTCAGGAGGGGTAGGAGAAGATGGGCGACGGCGAAGGGAACTGGGATGTAGGGTTTCCACAGCAAAAGGTGAATTAATAGCAGTCTCGGCATTATTAGCATCAGCAGCAGGTTGCGTGCTGCGTTTCATCAAAGCCTAAAAAAAAAAAATAACTATAATGTGAACCCACTTTCAGAGCCCAAAAAAACAGTAAAATTTTTACCCCCTTATATAAAGTTTTTTGACTCGTCGCTAGCTTACGAGAAATAAAATCTGCAAGGATATACAGAAAAAATCTCTATTTTTTTACGATTTTAAAAATGCATAGCCTGGATCATTACAATTAAAAATCTTCAAAACCCAACTAATTATCGTCTGAATCCAGACATGCTTGGGACTAGAAGCCTCCCGGATTCGTGGTCTTTTTCCTTGGGAGAAGTTACACAACATGCGTATCATTTCTGACGACTGTTATTTAAAAATAAAACTTTTCGCAATAATATAATTAAAATCATTATTGTAATATAATCTTATTTATTAACGTAATTATATTACGATTTTGTCCCGATCGTCTTTTTTTTTTTTTTTTTTTAATCAAATATTTCATAACTTCAAAATTGTTCTTCATGTTTGGTTAGCCATAAATGTTTAGCATTATTTTTGTGTACGTTATATGGGTGACATGGAGAATTAACTATATCAACGAATGTTATTTTTTTCTTAATATAATTTTTTTTCCCCGCGGTGGCTGATCACATGGCCCTATTGCTTCTTGTGAGGCTTCTTGTTTCACCAAAGTGTGACGATTTTATAGATACATTAAAATTAGGTGATTCAATTTATGGTTAGCATGAAACTTTTAATAAGTGTATAAAAAAAGATTACGCTTTAAAAGTAAAGTGCAAAAAATTGAGATAAATCACGTTTGAGATCGAAATGTGCTGGTTTACCCCCTGCCGGTAATCAAACCCATTTCTGGATTCACGGTCTTCCGGATTTGCGGTCCCCCACTGTACTCTATATATTTTATACTCTAGTTCTGAGTCTCTAGCAACAACGGACTTAACTTTTAGGATGAGGAACACAGAGTTGAGAAGTCTCTGCTGAGAAAGTAGATAATGAACTAGCCCTAAAAGTTACCTTACTGAACTTATCCATCCACCTATACATTAAATAAAATTTAACTTACATAATTATGAATAATATTTAAAAAATAATTATACTAGCCTGACAGCTGCCATCTTCTTTAGCTCCACAGTCACAAAAAAAGGAACCAAATTTTGCATATGTTACATCGTGATCTTTATGACATACTTTGGCACAAATTGTGCAAACACCAACACCATCAACCATTTTACAAGTATGGCAGTGATACCTATTAAAATAATAAATTATTATCAGGAGTGTACTTTCTCTAGAACTAATTAAATGCCACATATAAACATTTCACCCTATATTCAGAAAGTAATGCATCAAAATTTATTTCGACAGCACGAACAATGCTATGCGGCTGAAATTTTGAGGAATCATAGTTTGAACCTCCTGCCTCTGTTGTGCAAAACTGCAAGCTCCGTTTCCAGGTTCAACACAATAATGAGCATTAAAATGGCAGATATCAGTGACAGACATTACAAGCAGCGTGGATGGAATTTCTTGTTCTATAAATGGTTGCGTAATGTGTAAGAGATTGCCACTGACAACTGAAGCACCACATCCATCGATAAACTTGGGTATTCCAAAAGTCAAATTGGTTCCGTTCACACAAAAGATCATGATCACTGTGTTTTGCAGCATGTAACGGTGTCATATTTTGTGGATGTGATGGCTAAAGGATCCACCGTTAATTAATTCAGATGCTTATGTCGCTAAGCTGCAAGACTGATGAAGTGTTTCCGACGTGTTCGACGTGAGAAGAAATGTGCAAAACACGAGGCCCACACTAATCTCTGAACTTGTGAAGCAATCAAACCGGGCTTCACAGTGTTGCCTCATCTATAGCTCGGCTTGGCACTGTTGGACTTACACATGTTTGGCCCTTAAAAAATGCACTCCGTGAGTTCAAATTAGAGTCTGAGGATGCTGTCGTGTGAACGGTGAAAAAATGGTTGCATGAGTAGGACCAAGAATAGAACAGAGGGGGAATGCACGCTCTTCTGGAACACTGGCATTAAACCAAAGAAGACTTCTTTGAAAAATAGCCAGTAGAACCAACACCACTTAAAGAGAAGGCCTGTTCACTGAAATGTCATGCATTGTTACATCATCATCAGAGGGCAAGATTCAATGCTTATTATTGGATGTCTACCGATAATAAACTCTAAATCTCGCCCTCTGATGATGATGTAACAATGTATGATGTTTCAGTGAACAAGCCTTCTCTTCAGGTGGAGTTGATAGAACTGACTGTTGTAGCAATCCGATGCTCGAGTTGCAAAGTTATATGTTCTCTAAGTTCAGAAAAATAAATTGCGATGCACTACTTATGAGGGTTGTTCAAGAATTTTCCTCCTAGTCCGTAACTTTTTATTTGTTAACCGATTTTCAAAATTCTTTTTGTATCTGATACTTACATTTGTCCTCTATGTAATGCACTATTCAGTTTTTGACATCTTGAATGGCAGCTTTGGACCCTCTTCTACAGCACGATAATGCCCATCCGCACACGATCGCCAAACACCAGAGGCATTGCAGCACATATAGTTCAAAGATGAAAAACTGCAGCTCAAAAATGAAAGATTTGCACCTTGCGACTTTCACCACTTCCCAAAGAATAAAGAGCACCTTAAGTGACACGAGTTGCATTCTGACGAAGAGGTGAAAGATGTCATTCAATCCTCATGTCAAAAACGACCCCGGAATTCCTCTCCGATGGGTTCACCCGACTAGTCAAGCGTTGGCACAATGCGTGGAAAGGGATGGGGACTATGTCGAAAAGTGAATAGTGCATTACATAGAGGGCAAATGCAAGTATCTGATACAAAAAAAAAAAAAATTGAAAATCGGTGAACAAATAAAGTTACGGACCAGGAGGCAAAAATTCTTGAACAACCCTCATAATTTTCTTATAAGTTCAAGATAATCTCAATGATATTTCATGTGTAACCTGTAGATAAGAGCAGTGATAAACAGAACACTTAAAAACTAACTTAGATATACAGTTAAAAACTGTATATGTTTTTAACTGTATATGTTTTTATATATGAATAACATTACCAGTGTTGGTTCATAAATTCCTTCTGGGTACTTGTGAAAGTACATAATTTGTTGCAAAGTGAATCTTCATCCTAAGAAGATCAGAATTCTCATTTAATTAATTTATTCATAAGTCTTCTAATTGAACAAAAAAAAAATAAATAAAATAAAAAAATCACCGAATCTTCTCCTGCTGTGTCTTCCTCATCTTGATCTATTTCATCAGCCCAGTCTGAATCAATATCCTTACATTTTAAAAACAAAAATAGATTATAAGTTAACTACTGAGCATTATAATGAACATTCTAAACATCTGAAGTTCACCCAGAAGTTCAGGGAATTCAAATAGCACATGTGAAGTGGTTATAACGAGAGTTGCACTGCTAGATGGGATGAGCAGTAACCTTCATGAAAAAGCGTGCTAAGAGCTAGGGTGATAGATTTTACCAGGTGTAACAAAAAAAAAAAAATCGAGACAGTGTAATATCTAGAGAAATACACATCGAATCGAAAAACCAAAAAACATTGGTTTAATACTTTTCGAAAAGCTATCCAATGACATCAAACTTGACTCCCCAACCCCTGAAAGTGAGAGAGGGGCAACTTTGAAATCTTAAATTTTTAATGGTATTTTCAGGTTGTACACAACATTTGAGAAATGTTTTATTCTTGGGTTTTTTTCAATTGATCCAACCTTATAAGAGATAGAGGCAAGGAAAGTGTTCAGTTTATAAAGCTTTGAACCCAATTTTATCGATGAAGCTAAACAGATAGAGATCGTTCCTATTCTACTTTTTGATGGTTTTCAAGAGTCCGAAGTCAGAATTTGCACACTACGTTGAAGAAGATTGTAATGGAAATCAGTTAAGTATACGTAATTTCTTTTAATAAGCATTTTCTGAACTTCAGGGTGGCTCCCTGTTACATTAACCAAAGAAGCAAATAATAGACCAAACATTGAAAAGACCATGATTCTCACTTGATGCTGAAGTTCACCTTCACAAGGTGGTGATGTAGCTCCACTCCTTGTTGTATGCAAAACATTCCTATAGTTATAAAACAATTTTATATTAAATTTCTTTTTCCAAAATGAAAATACATGATCAGAAATACTATAGCAAATTACGCTCACATGCCAAAAGTCATGGGATAGAGGTGGACTATTTTTCAAGTGGCAGTAGCAACATGTGCAAACAGTATAAATATGCAAATCAGTGTACAGTAGGTTTAGTTACACAGCCATGGATGTTGTCTGTTGCCTGTTCACTGTGACAATGGCTACACGACGAGAGAAACCAGAGTTCGAACGTGAAGGTCACTCATTCAATACCGGAGGTCGCTCAAGAATTCAACATCCAACGGTCCACAGTTTCAAGAGTCTACAAACTTGACGGCATTACCTCCCACCATGGACAACGCAGTGGCCAACCACACCTTCTTGATGAACGGGACCAACAGTGTCTGAGTAGGATGGTCACCGGTAACAGGCAACTGACACTACACCAGATGACATCAGATTTTAACCAGAGCGAGACTAGAGCTGTATTGATGCGAACTGTGCAACGAAATCTGGTCTCCATGGGATATGGAAGCACAAGTCCCACGAGGGTACCCTTGCTAACAACAAGACATCGTCAGCAACGTCTCCTGGGCCCATGAACACGTCGACTGGACACTTGACAACTGGAAACGTGCGACCTGGTCTGATGAGTTCCGATTCCAGCTGATACGAGCTGATGGTAGGGCTTGAGTGTGGTGCAGACCCAATGAAGGCCATGGACCCAAGCTATCAAACGTGCATTGTGCAAGCCGGTGGCGGTTTCGTAATGGGCAATTGTGAGAAGCTCTCCAGTCGGAATGGCTGGCAATGTCTTCAGATGTCTTCCGCCGACTTATGGAATCAATGTCATGTTGCACTGTTGCACTTCACCGGGTTAGAGGAGATCCCACACGTTATTAGGTGCTATCCCATGGCTTTTGGCATGTGAGTGTATATGAAAGTAAGACTTTTAAAATTCAAAAATAAAACAAACAAATTTTCAGAAATAAAATAAAATGGAATAAAAGTTCAATTTAATGCATTTATTGATGTATTTTGGCAGTCTAAGGTTGTCCCATACAATCCTATGTAACTATCTCATGACTTGGCACTTCAGAGTAATGTTAATCAAAACAGACATTAATAAAATATATTATTTTAATAAGATTTAAATTTTTGTACACAATTCATTTTATCCAAAAAGTAAAACAAATATCAAAGAAATCCCAAATTTTTAAAATGCTTGCTTCATGAAAATCTCAGCAACAAACAAAGTTTACAAGCTTCCAGTCCAGCATTCATAATAAGCAAAAGGTAAATTAGATCATTCTCATCATTACAATAACAAGGGAAAAGTGTGTTTCTGTTAAATTCTTGTACATAAATTGGTAAAGTGATACAGAATGCATGAAGTACCACCAGAGATTAAAAAAAAATATTACGATGTTATCAGAAACGATATAAGTACAGTACCTTTAACAGAGAACTGACAAAAAATGTTGAAGCTGCCAGTTTTCTCTAAGTAAAATTGACTGTATGATAATGCTTATCATAAATTATTTAAAAATATTTAAATGGGTATGGTATAAGTTCATAAAACCAAGAGGGCAATAGCTCGGGAACATTGCTACAGTAGAACCTCATTTTTACGAATCTCGGAACCAATAACATTTATTCGCAAAATCCGAACTTGGTAAAAAATAAACAACAAAAAAAAAACAAAAAACGAGTAAATAAGCACTGAATTTTTAATAGGCAGTATTTTTAATACAAATAGGCACTGATTAAGTATTCGAGTTTTGAAAACATTTAAGAATTGTTGTCTGATGCATATTTGAAGTTACATCATTATTTAAGTAGTTTGAAAATTCAAAAAAACTGTCAAAAATATCATCTGGTACATTTTTTGTTTCACACAAATGGGTTCTTTAGAGTTTCTAAGGAGTTTAAATTTGTGAGAATGTTGCTTTGAATGTCGTATTTTCCAATTCCTTGTCTTTGTCATCTTTATGTTCTTCTTCACCGCCATCTTTGATAAGATCGCAAATTTCATTATCGTTTAACGTCTGAGAAGTTAAAACATCCGCATCTATATTAACAAACTCGGAGAATTTAGATTGAAAATTCAGCTTTCTTTTCAGCATTTCCCACTCTTCAAATCCTTCAAATTCGCTATCATCATCTTCGGGTGGGACTGCGAGTTCAGTTTCACTTTCATTTGAATTACTTATGGCACCCTCTGTTGGCAACGGCAGAAATTAGTCCAGTTAATCATCGATCACGACGACAGCCATAAGTCAAATGGACAAATGCAACCAGGCCGCTCACGCGAAAAATTTTCACCTTTTAATAAAATTCTTTACTACCAATTATAACTTCTAACTTCGTAAAATCCGAATTTCGTTGTAAAAAAACTTCGTAAAACTTAAAGTTTATTATTATGGAAATTAACAGGAGGGGTCGGGTTTTCGGAATTACTTTGTAAAATCCGGAATTTCGCAAAATGAGAGTTCGTAAAAACGAGGTTCTACTGTATAAACAGATGTTTAATATATTGATAACGTACAGAGTAATAAACTGTAATCATACTTGTCAATCAGCTGCTTCAGAGCACCAACAATATCAGCAACATATGATAATAAATTACAAGTGGAATCCACCATGATTTGATGCTAAAAATTAAAGTTAAAAAAATAGACCAATTATTTTAAAAATCGTGGATAATACAAAAATGGCATCAATTTTGCACTGACCTTTCCTGATACGATATTGTTTTCTAATTTTTCTATAACATTTTTTTGAGATAGATAGTTTTTGCTAGGAAAAAAACAAACAAACGTAATTTTGTAAAACTATTAACAATTTCAATTGAAAAGCAATACGATATATACAAAGCACTCACCATAACTCAAGCCAAGTCAGAGCTGCTTTGAAAAGATGAAAATGCCCTTTGTCTAAGTTAGCACCTGCTAAGGTAGCCATCACCTGCATTAGTTCAGAGAAACCCATGCCTTCACTAACTGGCGAGAGAATTTGGGATCCCATTGGTATAAGTGCTTGTAAAATAGCACCAGCCACCTCTTCTCCGATATGACTATTTTAAAAAAAAAA